>CAUYON010025262.1:0-13440 GCA_963573935.1 Arctocebus calabarensis | reverse complement strand
AAAATGGGTTATGGAAAAGCTGTATGTCCTGTTCGGAGATGAAGCTCTTTAAATCTAAATCAGAACTCCTTTTGCAACTTTTCCAGTGAATCCACACGTTTTGTTTGGGAATGCAACCAATGGTTTTTCTGCTAACAGATTTTATGGCCCAGGATGAGTCCCCTGCTAAACAGGACAGGCAGCAGAGGCAAAAACACCCAGTGGGCTGGATAAATGTCCTTGGGGGGCCTCATGTGGCCTGCGGGCCAGGCCCTAGTTTGAGGACCCCTGGTGTAGAGGATGGACCTGAGTGATAAGGAGCCTTCAGACTGTTGGTCCACCCAGCTTTCCCGTGGTTGGCTCAACTTCTTTTCTTCCATCAGAAGAACTATAACAATCTTCTAAAAGGTTCCCTTGCAACTCCCTATCCCTGTGCTTGTAGTTGAATAAAATGAAGTTCACAGAGAGAGAAGGGTGGTAACACCTTAGTAGAGGTCTACCTAGCATCTTTAGTAGAGAACAACACCCAGACTCTCACCTCCCGTGTCTTTCAGCAGGTGAGCACTGATGAATAGTGCACTCCCCTGGACTGGGATGAGGCAGGATGCTGAGAGGAAACGGAAAGCTGACAGTAAAAACACAAGAGGCAAGAGGAGCACCTTTTACTCACAGATACCTCTTGCCATACTGCTCAGCTAGTGTGGTTGAAAGGTGAGGGATGGGGCCCTAAGAAGCACAGAATACAAGCCAGGAGAATGATCACTCTCTCATTTATGCTCTCAACTATGCAAAAAATACACAAGAAAGGCCTGATAGCCTTAATTTGATAAATAAATAAAGGGTCAGAGAAGAAGGTCACAAGGCCTTCTTGTGACTGACACTGGACCCAATTCAAAACTCAAGTTTCAACTCTCCACTCACACTGTGGAGCTTCTGGGCAGCACTGGCAACTGACTCGTTATGACATAGCAAGAATTTACATTGAACTCTTACTTTAGAATAAGGATTTCAGTCTGGGGAGGGTGTCTGGCGGGAAATGAGATATAAAAGGCTAAAATTAACCATAGGAAAATACATTCTGAGAGTCAGCAGAGAAAATCAGGTTTTGAGGAAAAGCAATATTTTAAAAATGGCCCTTTCCATAGAAAGAAACTAATACTGAAGCTGCTCAACAATGCTGCTCTCCTAAGTCTACATGTAAAGAAATAGGCCTTTGATGGGAAAAATAGAAAAGAGCATCTGCATTCTTTCTTTGGAAGAAAAGCGTATCTGATTTGAGAAAATCTCTCAGAAAGGGCAATGTTATGAGAGGAAGGTCTTGGAGCAAGTTTAATGCCTCTATTTAAATGCTAATGATAACCTATAGCATTGGACTATACAAAAACTAAAGTTTTTCAAAGACCATAAAGTTAATTTAAAATGAAACCTTAATTTAAGAAAAGACATTTTATTTCAGAAGAGCAAGAGAACACACATAATTTTATAAGAGCAATGGCGTTTTGATGCAGGTGAGTTACTGGTGGGCGCCGGCAGGGGCTAGTTCTGTCAGCAACAGGTGTGCCTCTCAATGTGGGTGCCTTTGGAGCTCAAATTTGCCACCAGTTATACCTGATGGATGTGGATGCTTCCTGAACCGTTTCCTGCAAGGACCTGTGCTGAGATGGAGCTGGTGTATGGAAAGAAAGCTGGGGGGGACACAAGCCAGGAGAAAGCACAAGAGCTGTGGGCTCCCCTAGATCAGAGTAACCAGAAGGACTGTAGGGTGTGCAGAGAAGAGCTGTTGGCTTTAGTGCCATTCTATTCCCTCTGGGAACCAATAGTAGGATGCAGGTAGCTGAAGCCTGGAGTATTAGGAAAAGATTTGCTCCAAATCAGACTTAAGGCAGCAGGGCCTTGGGAGACCACGTACTGTGGGCGGGCAGGAAAACAAACTCAGAGAAAGAAACTCAAACAAAATCAGGAAATACCTGTGGTAGGGTTGATGACTTGAAAGGTGGCAAAACTAGGCTTCTGGGGTGATTTAATGTTCTATATTTTTATCTGGGTTATGGTCATGAGGATGTATTCCCTTTGTAAAAGGCGTGAGATCAATGCAGTTTACTGTGTGCTTGCTATATAGAAACACATTACCTTCCTCCCTGCAAGAAAAGGAAAAGAAAAAGGGCAGGTAGTTGGCCAGGTGCTGGGGTGGATACCTGAGTACGCATTTGAGACTCCGTCTCATTCCCTAACATTAAGATAAAAGCTAATTTTAGGAACCTTGAAAATATGCTAGCTGAAAGAAGCTAGCCACAAATGGCCATAGATTCCATTTATGTGAGACATCCACAAAAGGCAAATTCAAAGACACAAAGTAGATTAGTGGTTTCCAGGATGGAGCTCAGTGTGGGGGGGATAGTTGGGAACACTGCTAATGGATGCAGGGTTTTTTTTGGGGGGGGGTGATAAAAATGTTCTAAAATTAGCTGGCCATGATGGCTGTACAATTTTTTGACTTTACTCAAAACCAACAAATTGCACACTTTAAAAGGGTTAATGGTTATGCCACGTAAATTATACCTCAATAAAGCTGTTATAAAAATGCAAATTTTATGAACTAGAACCCTGGCTTCCTAACTATACAGAATACATTTATCTACAGCCAATACTGTTGTGAAGATTGATCCATTAATCAGGACATTGGCTGCAGCTCAATGTTCTCCTGTGTTAACTGTAGAAAAGATTCTGTAAGCTAATGGATAATGGAAACATTTTTACCAGCTCACATTTTCACTAAGTGCCCCTGAAATGTGCTAAAGTCATTTCTTGGGCGCCAGCCTGTTGTAGGTTAAGTGTCCTTCAGCATCTCTGCACTCAATGCCTTTAAACACACTCTATCCCTATATCCTATCCTCAAGAAAAATGTGTGACAAGTAATGAATAACCTTTATGAGAAAAATAGGTTAGAACCGGGAACAATTCTTTGTGTATAATTACATAGTGATAGAAATAAAATTGAGCCAAAGATTCAGTAATGATTGCATTAATGTTTGTTATTAAGAAGGACAATAATTAAGGGGAACAATAGAAATGTAACACTTATTACATGCCGGGCCCTTTACAGGTATACTGATTTAGTTCTTCTGACCTGAGGCTCCAAAGGCTAAATACCTGCCTAAGGTCACCTGGCTTGTTAACAGCAACACCAGAATTGAATTCCTATATTTTTTCCTTTCAGGAATGAATGTTGACTACATGGCAAACATTCCTCCAGATGGTTCCAGGAAAACTGCTGAGCTGGGCTATGAGAAAAGTTCACAACCAAGAAAAGTTCGGGGAGACATCCATTGAGATCATATTTGTGAAAGCCCTATGGAAACTGTAAAGTGCTGGCAAATACAAGTAGCTGGCAAGAACACACTAATGGGTACTGGATGGGGACAGTAGATGCTGAGCTGCAGATGGCTGTGCAGTGTGCATGTCGCACTAACTTGAGCCAGGTTAAAGGGAAAGGTGAGAAGCCTTGCAGTTAGTTGTCTGCTCCTTTACAGACCTGACCTTCAGGTCTCTATTCATGGTAATGAATCACTCTTCACAGTCAAGTTGGGGCTGCTCTAGACAGGCAAGTATAGGCCGGGATGGCCTGCAGTCTTAGCTGATATAGAGTTTAAAGAAAACATACACTAATCCCTAATAGGAAAAGTAGAAATTATTCCAAAGGCAGCAAAAATAGACTAGACACTTGAACCTAGTTCTCCACAAACACTGGAGGGGGTGGCAGGCAGTACACAGCAGAAGGGATTATTCTGTTTTCTTCACACTCGCTACATTCAGAATTACAGCCTCCTAGTGTACAGTGCTGTCAAGAATCTGATAAAATATCTCAGATTGCATGTGAAGCCCCCACACTGTACCATGGTTGAACTAATGTACACAGCTATGATTCAATTAAAAAAAAAAAAAAAGAATCTAGTGAATTCCATAGGTGTTTCACATACTGTCTAGTGGGGATGGCTGCAAGCAGGATGTGCCTTGTTTCCCTGTGGCCCAGAGAAAATGCTGCTTTCATGACGTGTGTTATCAGAGGAGAAAACAAAATGGGAGGAAGGTGGTGATAAGAACTCCGTGGCCGAACTCTGAGCCCTTTTCTCGCCCAGCACCAAGGTGGATTAGTTGAGGTTATCCTCAAGTCAGAAGTAAGTGAAGATTCAACCCACTCTGCATGGACTCCCACAGCCATCTAGTCCCTAGTGCACACTCCTTCACTGATCAGGCCACTTGTGCTAACCAAGGTTATACCAAACACCCTGCTTGAAATCAGCGCTGCTGTGCTGCTGTTGCAGAGGCTGTGTTAGGGAGTGAGGAAAACACTGGGAAGAAATAAATCTGTCCATTCTACAGGGAGATTGCTCTGGCCAGCCTCTTGCCTCCTTGCTCCCTGCTTCTTCTCAACAAACACGCCCAGTTCACAGCGAGAGGACAGAACTCACCTGGAAACACAGCACTCCAAAATATACCTGTTATAGTTTAAAACCAAAGAAATTCAAAGTCTGTGGTGATGCTGGGCGATGTCACATACTCCTTACAGGCCAGGAAGGACCTGCTACGTCTGGAGGTCCCTCTGTGGCCTACACCAGGTAGCTGCTGGGACAGATTTATACTTCTCTTGAGAATCTGTTTTACTGACAAATAGTTTTGATGTTTCCAACATTTTATATGTGGTGGAGAAGCAAACATTGGTTTGTGACCCAAATGTTTTTACAAATGTTTGCTCAGGCTTGAGGTTGTCAATATTTACAAACCATTTGGGCAGGAAAATTGCAGTGATGTGCTTCAGTGATAGTTGAGTGAGGGAAAAATATCCCCGTGCTACTAAATGCAGCAAGGATGTACTTAAGAAAATGCCTATCTGTTCCTTTACATTCCATGTGACAGTGTACTCAGGACATAACATCTCTGATGCATCTATTCCAGTCCTGGCCCCACTGCTAGCTAACTAGTGGTCATGACTGTAATACTCAATCCCAGTGTATCTTAGTTTCCATATCTGGAAAAATAATTAGATTAGGCGAGAATAGATGACATCTAAAAACCATCCCAATCCATGAGGGAGACTGGAGTCAGGAGACGGGATAGCATTATGAATATTATTTCCATTTTCCAGGAAATGAAATTTAGGCTTGGAAAGATTATGCCCCAGGTCACACAGCTAATCAATGGCAGGGCTTTGGCTTAAATCTCCATCTCCTGAGCCCAAAGCTGGAACCCTTCCTCCATATCACCCTGGCTCTCGACAATTTATCTGGTTCCCTGGCTTCCTTGGGGCCTCGGTACTAATTGTCATAGATGGCTCACATTTGTTACGTGTCCTCCTTCCTTTTTTTCCTAGCATGCATTGTGTCACTCAATCTGCACTGACAAAAAAATGCTTTTGAAAAGAGCATCAAGCACACTGGGAAATGCAGTTGATGCAGCTTTATTTCAGGGAATATTCAATTGAAAGTAATAGAGGCTTTATTGTAATAAAAAGCTTTACTGTGCTTTGTAATGAAGGCACAAAGCACTTAGTCGAAATCATATTCTTTTAAACTAATCTGCTTTATCGTCTATAGCAGAGATGCAAATACAAGAAAATTCAAAATGATTTCTACAAAATGATTTACTTAAAGTAGCTGTATGGGAGCCTCAGTTTTGCCCAGGCACTCTCTTGGGCGGGGCTTTCTTACCTGTTCTCTTTGCCTGCCCTGTTTACAGTAGACCTTCCCTGATATTTCTCCGTGTTTACTCTACTTGCGAGGACTAATAGACTTGCTCCCAATACAGTGTATGGTATCAGGGTATACGAATCCTGTGCTAAACACTCACATAGACTCCGTGAGCTTAGTGGGAGAAGAGAAGAAGGATTTTGAAGCCTTTCAGTGAAGATTGTAACTGTTGCTGGACTGCACAGAGATACGGAGTCATTAAAAAGCTCTTCAAAGAATGAAATAAGTCCATTAAATCTAGTTAAATAATTTTTCAGAAACATCGCAAGAAACACTTCGTGCTGTTCCATTCTCTCACAAAGAATATCTCATTTTCCAAATGGAACTTTATGGAGTTTTCAATAAGCCCCCTCAGCACTTATCTAAATCTTTAATTAGTTCTATAATATACTGATGATATCGAGCCTAATTAAATTTATATAGATAAGGCGCAGTGAAATTCTAACCAAGTGATCTGGAAAGCATATATTAAATAATAAATTTAATGGTTCAAGCTGATAACCACAATTTTATATCAAAAAATTAAATTCAATTTACATGTTGTATTCAAATTGATTTTGAGTGTGCAAATTATTGGAAAAATCTCTTAAATATATCAGTAAAATTGCTAATCCAGCCTGTTTAAATATCAGTTATTAATGTCTGCATTTGCAAATAAGCCACACACATTTGCATTTTTACTGCATATAGTAAAAAATTATCTAAACCTTATGCTATTTTATTAAGAATACTAAATGATTTTTCTTTTGGCTTCATGCATAAATTAAGAAGGCAAAAGATGACTATTGGGTCTCAAGAAGAGAGAGTCAGCAATTCAATATATAGCAAGGCAGAGATGACATATATATTTTGCTGACTAAAGCAGTTTATGTTATCCTTTGAGAAAAGCAATTACTATGGTAAAATTCTCTCTTATTTAGGATCATCTGGAACGGAACTATCCACAAATATCTGATACAATAATCATAGAGAGAGGTGGACCGATGCAAATATGGTGATGTTACCATCAGTTAGGGAAGGAAAAGGCATGTTTTATCAGAGGGTAGAGGTACACACCAGCTGATTACATTTACAGGTCAGCCAAGCTACCTTAAATACTCGCCTAAATAGTCAAAGAGAAGGCCCAATGACTCATATGATATAAATTGTTCAATAACAGTATCATTCTTGGTTTCCATAGGTGATTAGCTACCCTTTAGAAGCATTAGCCTTAGAATGCTTGTATTTTTGTTGACATATATGAATACTGAAGATATTATAAATAGTGCTAATTAAGCTTCAATACATATTGGTAAAAATTTGTGCTCCCTGATTACTCTGTCATTATCTGCTTTCCTCAAGATATGTTTTTGACTGGAAAACCTCTTTGAAATGATCAAATATTTATTAAATATCTATTATATGTCATGTGCTTGAATAATTGGGCTACAAGTAATATGCCAATGACTTCAGAAAAAGAAAAATGAGGGCCAAATGAGGTAGTCAATCATTCCAGAAAAGAGTGTGTCTTGGAGGGGGGTAAGTTGAAGAATGAGTCAGCAGAGCAGCCAGAATAAAGGCATGGAATTTGGACTGTAAATCATACCCAAGAGGGCTGTGACATCAGCTAGAACTGATGATTTGTGAGAAGAAGCTGGCTAGTTAAGAATGAACAGGTACTAGGTGAATTTTTATTCAAGTCTGAAAAGTTTGGGCCAGTTAGAGTATTTATTAAGAAGTCACTCTAAATATTGAGTGAACAGTTTAAGAGAAGTGGTACTTAGGATAGTCTAACCCAGTGGTTCTCAATCTTCTTAATGCCTCCTAATGCCACAACCCTTTAATACAGTTCCTCATGTTGTGGTGACCCCAACCATAAAATGCTATTTCATAACTGTAATTTTGCTACTGTTATGAATCATAATGTAAATATCTGATATGTAGGATGTATTTTCATTGTTACAAAGGGGTTTACCCATAGATTGAGAACTGCTGGTCTAACCACATCAGAAAGGGTGGCGGAAAGGAAGAGATTCTAAGACATGATCATCAGCTGAGGGAGTGCTGCTTTTTTCTGGGTGTGATATACTTGTGAGGGCAGGAGATAAAATGAACATGGAACTGAGAACCATTTAGAGAAAGAAAGAGTTAACAACTCTCTGTGGTTCACAGGATATGAGAGGTTGACAAGAAAGAATACGCCATAGAGAAGTGATAGCAATTTTTATAATGTGAAATCTAAGTTTACTGGATAGGAAGTGGAACTAAGTTTTAGACTTGGCAGATCTTGAGCCTGCTTTGGACAATGAACAAAAACCAAAGTGAATTAACCTGTTAGTCTGATATTAACATAGAAAAACTTGGAGGAAGAGTTGCTAAAGGATAATGAAAGAGGATCAAGAGTGAGCGACTGTCCAGGACTTCCCTCCCAAATGGGGAATGCCGTCCAAGTTGGGAATGGGCACTTGCTTTGTGAGAAAAGATGATGAGCTCTTTTTGAATGTAAGCTCTTTTTTAAAAAAAAATAAAAATAATCCCACAGCATTTATTATCATTTTGAAATAACATAAGGGTAATCATAACCATATGAACAAATGTTTTAGAATTATACTCCCAATAAAGTATGCAAAAAAATCCTGTATTGCCTTCTCAACGATTTCTCACTTCATTGATCATTTCTAGTTGAAGACACTTGTTGGTAGAGTGATATTATCTCCTTTTAGCATGATCTAACCCAGTTGTTTACTTGATTTTGTTTTAGAATGAATCTCTTCAGCATCATCTAATACAAGGTTCATGCACTCATCAAAACCAATGATACAGCCCTCTATCCACATATCCACTTGCTCATAAAGCCACACCTGAATCTGAGGTCTATTTTCTAAGTATCTGAAGATGAGGTTGAAGTGCTGTACTATCAGTGTCTGCACATTCTGGCTCCTCCATGGTATACCATGGTGGTAGATTCTTCAATACAGTGAAATCCAGTGCATTCTGGGACGCTATTCCCATGGTTGCTCATTCCATCGGAGCAGCTGAGGAAATCAATATGACAAATGAACAAGTCACAATAGGCCAACTGTGAATGGAGGACTGCAACAGAGGGCAGTGGAAAGGGAAACCACACAGCCGGGCCTGGAAAGACCATCGTTTCAGCATTCATGACTTCCTGCTCCAATCCCTGATGTTTTGCTCAGAATTCCAAGAACAAAATGGCAAATATAATGGGCCAAAGAGGAGGATTAAAAATCTCATAGCACCTTTGACAATGTCTGACTATATTGTCAGAAAAAATCACATTTCTATAGACACAGATTCTACATGTACTTTTGGGGTGTTTATGGACTCTCTGAAGCTTCATCATCTGCTCCAAGTTAGGATTATACGATTTATCCTCTAAACATTACACATATATACATATCTATAAAAGCACATATATATAAAATGTAGAGACACATCTTTTCTATGTGAACAGACACCATACCTAAATGCGTGCACATCCATCTAGCCATCTACCCACCTACTTAATATTAAGGACCCATGTAGCATTCTTCCACCTACTTCTATTTCTGATTAGGGAAGATCTCTTTTCAGACCAGAAAGGAACAGGAGTGTGGAGCAATGTAAAGGTAGGTGGGTCTTTCCATGTTCCAGTAATGAAAATGAAGGTGGAAACCTGAGGATCTCCTGAAGTAAGAACACAGGTTATGCAGTTTGTGGTGTGGACACACATATGCCTGTCTCTACCCGTGCAGTTGGAGGACTTTGAGACTGCTGGGCAAGTGTATTCATTTGTCTTGGTTCTCAATATCCATCCCTAGACCCAGTCAAGCCTCACAAATATCTTGTTTTAAACTCACAGCCCAGGGATTGTCCAGGAGTCCCTCGCTATTGTGGATGGCAGAGGACACAAATCAGGAGTAGCCTGCTGGAGGCCTGCTCTGGTTAAGTCTAGTCCTCTCATCTGGAAAGACCGGCATGGACGACAGCAAAGGGACAGAAGGCAAGAAACGACGGGAGAAGTACCATAGAGATGAGAATGAGTTAGAAGGGAAGAGATTAGAAAAGAGAGGAGCAGATCATAAGGAAGTAATAGAGAATAAAATCATGTGTTACAAGTGATTTCTCAAAAGCATTGCTTTACCCATATAATTCAGCTCAGCACCCTGAGACAATTTAAAGTAAGACCAAGCGGAGAAACCCACAGTTCCTGAATATCTGACTACATGCAGTGGGTCCCAACAAAGAGAAATGTAAATATAGATGCCTAGAGTATCGACACAGTACCTAGAGAAAATATTTTTATTCTGTAATGCTTAACATATCTTGGAAGGAATGAAAGCTTAAATCTTTGTATGTGTTCACTGGATTTCCAGGGGATGGGTCTCAGGGTGCTACATCTCCCATGTGGAAGTTCAGCAGTGCCTGCCTGCCTGGTGCACATGAGCTCAGACAGCCCCCCTCTGCCAGCCATGCTGATGCTTGTACAACCGATACTCCAGCTCCTTAGTCCGAACTCCCCACCCTGACCCGGACGCTGCCCCACTGTGGGTCCACAGCAGGCAAGGGAGGCTTGGATGGTGGCCATGGAAAGGCAGGAAGCTGGAAGACAAGTTGCCTATTTTAGTTCCTTGTTGTAGTTCCAGGGAGTGTGAAAACTCCTTAGGTTCAGAAGAATCAGAGAAAACCTGAGTTAGTGAGTAGTTGTAAGATGCTAAAGATTATTTTCTTATATAATTTAAATACTGGAAAGAAAAAATATGCTTTTTCAAGAATTCCTGGGCTATCATTGGGAAATGAAAACTTACTGCAAAAAGCCACAGTGACTCTTTGGTTTGTTTTATTGTGGCCTTTTCCTCAATAAACTGAACCTAGAGGAACTGCTCTCAGGGCACACAGAGAAGAAACTAGAAAGATGATCCCTCCACTCGGGGCCAAGAACACTCTGAGGAGGGATAGAGATAAACTACTTACAAACTGTGCCTAAAATGTTCATGGTGAAGTTTATAAAGGCAGGAATGCCAAAGCTGCAGAAACAGCTTGTGGCCTTGGGAGGGTGTGAAGAATGGGAAGCCCAACTCCTGGCTCTCTATTGATATATGCTGAAACTAATGGAGATGATAACTTTTGCCCCCCTCTCCACAAGGGAAAAATGCCAAAGAAATTCAATTATTATTGAGCTATAATCCTATAACATGTTTCACTCATTATCTCACGCTTTTTGATCATCTGATTTCTTTTTATAATTCAAAGTGTTTCTGTGAAGAAATAGTTACCCTGGTCTCCTTCTGTGAGGAAAGCAGTCCCCTGAAATCCCCTTCGGTGGGGCTCTGTAGGATCCAGCTCAGGGCAACATGGCTGGTAGCCTTTGATTGCGAAAACTTGGTCAAAACCACTGATATCTTCCCCCTTTGGTCTTTATCCTTGCTATCTTTCATCTCTCTTCCTGTTACTACATTCCTGTTTCAAATGAGAATTAAATTCCTTTGCCTTGCCCCCTAATTTGACGCACTTTTCAATAATGTCGACTTACTGTTAGAAAAACAAAAACTGGGAAACCAAACATTAATGGAAAGAGTAAGAACCAACAATTACTGATTGGACTTGATCCTTATATCTGTCCTTGATATTTCTACGTGCAGTTTCATTTAGTCCTTACAACTATCCTACAGTTACTGTAAATAAATGATCTCCATTTTGCAGATAAGAAAACCAAAAGTATTAAAAGGGGAAGATACTACTAGGGGTTACACAGCTACTAGCAAGTGGCAGAGTTGGTATTCAAACCCTGGTTTGCATTTTATTTCCACTTTACCAAGTTGTAAGACAAGGAAACTTTGGGAAGAGACACAGAATCTTTCGGTATCTATAGAATCTATACACACATATTATGCAAAAATCTATGGATGATATAAAGAGTTGAAGGATCTTTTAGGCTCTATGAATTACATAAAGCTATTTAATCCCAGAAAAAATTCACCTAGCAGCTGTTAGGATTCTGATTTGATACATAAGTTGGATAAAAGGAAGCCCTATTTCTGTATCTCAAGGGAAAATTTACTGAATGAGGAAACTAGAAAGTCACCCTGTCCTTTTTCTTTTTCTCCTGAATTATCTCTGTAATTAAACTGAGCACAGGGCCGGCCCAGACAACTTTTCTGTAATTGGTCTATTGGTCTGAACACTTATCAATTAAGGAAAGATGAGAGGAACAGTTGTCCTGCTTAAGTCTTAGGTTCACGCTGAGATATAAATTGCTCTTTCCAGGCACTTACACCAATCAAGTCTGCTGAGGAGTGGCTGCCAGACAGCAGTTTTCCATTTCTGTTGCCAGTAATTGGTTTGGGGGAGGGTTTGTGTGATCAAATTCTGGCCAATAAGACCTGAGAGGAAGTTAGCTGTGGGCCTGCTGGAAAACATTTCCTTGCTGACAAAAATAAAGCACAGAAAAGGAAACACTTTTTTCCACGGTATGTTTTTGGGATGCTTGGAAATTCCGCAGCTGACCCTGGACCACAGAAGCAGCTTTGGAGGGCGAAGCCAACAGCTTTTGACAAGAGCAGAGAGATGGCAGGAACCTGGGTTCTTGTGACATCAGTGGGCCACTGAATTAGCCAATCCTTAAGCCTTCCAACCTCAGGACTTCACATTATATGACAGAAGATTTATTTTACAAAACAAATATTATAAATACAGCATTTAAGTCAGGGTTTTCTGTTAACACAGGCAGTCAAAAATATCCTAATAGGTGAATCTCCTGGTGTGAAAGATAAAGAGATGGCCCACCTAGAACACTGTTCTACTATTCTGCGGTTGCATTTTATGACTGTAGTGTGAAAATGCTGTTCTTTGTAATTTAAATGAACTATTTAAAGAGTGTCCAAACCACCACTCCCCACACAGATCCCATGTGGATTATCTGAGCACTAGTTTGTTGGGCCGCTCCCCCAAAGTATGCAGGGGTCTTTTTCCTTTGCTCACCAGCTTTAGTTAGTGTTTGTGTATTTAAGGTGTTGCCCAAGACAGTTCTTCTTCCAATGTATGGCAGAGAAGCCAAAGGGTTGGACATCCCTCTTTCCACCCACTTTCAAGATAAGGCTATAAATTATAAATGGCCCTCTTAAAAACCTTTTTTACATTCTCTACTTTCCATCCCCCAGGTCCCCCTACCTGCTCTTCACCTTCTTCTTTTTTTTTTGAGATGGGGTCTGGCTGTTGTTCAGGCTGGTCTCGAACTCCTGAGCTCAGGCAATCCACCCACCTCAGCCTTCCAGAGTGCTAGGATTACAGGCACAAGCCACAGTGCGCCTGCTCCCCACCTTCTGTTGTCTCTCAGCTTCATTTTTACTTTTGCTGCTGGACGGTAACATTTATATACCGTCCTGCAAACACAACTGAGTCTTTCCTGCGTTGTCAGCATGATGACTCATGAAAAAACATAAAAAGCAATAGACCACTGTGTGTACATAAGTGGTGCTCAGGGCTCTGCCATTACTGCTAAGAATTCATTCCCTGCTCTATCAGTCCTTCACAACCCTCAGGCCACTCAGGATGCTTCTAGAAGTTTGCTTTGTACGCAGACTAAGAATTTCTTGTGTTTTCTTTCTTTTTTTTTTATTGTTGGGGATTCATTGAGGGTACAAGAAACCATGTTACACTGGTTGCATTTGTTAGGAAAAGACCCTCTTACAATCGTGTTTTGCCCCCAAAAGGTGTGGCACACACCAAGACCCCAAGA
>CAUYON010025256.1:0-15523 GCA_963573935.1 Arctocebus calabarensis | reverse complement strand
TGTGTAAAGATAGTAAATGAAAGAATTTACTTGTTTGTTTGTTTTGAGACAGAGCCTCAAGCTGTCACCCTGGATAGAGTGCAGTGGCATCACAGCTCACAGCAACCTCCAACTCCTGGGCTCAAGCGAGTCTCTTGCCTCGGCCTCCCAAGTAGCTGGGACTACAGGCACCCGCCACAACACCGGCCATTTTTTGGTTGCAGCCATCATTGTTGTTTGGCGGGCCTGGGCTGGATTTGAACCTGTCAGTTCAGGTGGCGCCTTAGCCGCTTGAGCCCTAGGCGCCGAGCCTAAAAGAAAGAATTTATATTTTCTCAGGGTCAGAAAGAATTGGTTTACATCTTTAGAGGAACAATTAAATTGTTCCTGCATTGACTTCATTCAATTGTCCCTCTGTGCAAAAGGAAGTCAGTGGCACTTTTGGCTTTGACAGCAGAGCACACGATTGTCTCATTAATGTAACATCTTACGTATGAACATTTAATAAAAAACGTATATCCATGGGTATTGCCCATATGGCTTTCTCTTAAAGTAATTTTACCTTAAAATTAGTATGGAAAGGGAGAGATCCACAGACAGACTGATGTTTGTCATCTCGGTGATGTCATGGTGGAGCCTAATACTCAGCATTTCAGATGATTTCTTCACTTCCCAGAGAGCATGTGCTTCTCAATGAGAAGGGAGAAACACTGTAAACAATATTTGAAAATATATTGTGGCCAGGCATCCAGTTCTAGTTTGATCATAATACATCTGTTATCATGTTATAACGTAGCCAAAATCTAATGCTAATAACTGTCATGCCATAAATACAAATACTGGAGAAGAAAAAATCTTTTTTTTTTTTTTTTTAGGTATACAGCTTTAGCTATATGTTTTTTGTTTGTTTGTTTGCTTTTTGTTTGTTTTTGTAGAAACAGAGGTTTCTTTATCTCCCTGGGTAGAGTGCCATGGCATCACACAGCTCACAGCAACCTCCAACTCCTGGGCTTAGGCAATTCTCTTGCCTCAGCCTCCCGAGTAGCTGGGACTACAGGCGCCCGCCACAACGCCCGGCTATTTTGTTGTTGCAGTTTGGCCAGGGCCAGGTTTGAACTTACCACCCTCAGTATATGGGGCCGGCACCCTACCCACTGAGCCACAGGTGCCACCCAAGAAGAAATATTCTTAATGACACATATTTCCTAGTGTGGTAACATTCAGTGTATTTACAAGAGTAGCAATCTGTCACTAGTTGCTGAACTCCAGTTTGCCTAGATATTTTAGGACCGCTACAACTCATTTACACGACTAAGATGTATCGCACATTGACTTAATTTTATATTGGTTTGGTTAAGCTGCATTTACCATTAATATACTGCTGTTTAGAAATGTTTAAGAGATCATATCATTGACTCGTGTGTTTTTTCCGAATCCATTTTTCTTCCCCGATTGCCTTTGCTAACTTTTATCATACTGTCTGCAAGAGCTTTTTGCCCTTTTCTACCAGTGGGTTGGATTTTATGGAGTCCTCTTATGTAATTAATATACAGTATTTTGGGACTTTTCCAAGGAATGGTGTAGTACAAAGTACTTTGACATAAGGCCAAATATTTTTCTCATTTTAAGACAAGATTATTTTATCAGAAAAACTTTGGAAAGAATGTTAAAATTGAGTTATACCTAGAGATAATGGAATTCTGCTATTATGAACAAAGACTAAGGTGTTCTAATGTAAGAATGCTTTTCAAATGTATCCTATGAACAGAATATGACAATTTATGAGTTCTTACATAATTAAATATTCACAATTTTTTTCATAGCCTTTTCTCATTTTAAAGTTTATATTTTAAACATGAAGTAATAGCTAAAATAAAATCATAGAAAATATATATTACGGTGTTGAATAATGCAACATTTTAGACATAGAAGCAAGTTGGAACAGTTATTACTTTGAAAATCTCCACTGAAAGAGGTTTATATAAGTTTGACAATAAATGGAACAGGTTACTCTTAAGTTTCTCTCTCACTTTGCAAGTCCTCATTCTTCCCATTACACCAGATTCATTACTAATTAGTTTTTTCTAAATTCACACATCTTAAACATTTTCTGCTTGTAGAATATTTAATCTAATTTTTATTACTAATTTATAATTATTTAAATGTTATAGAGAATAGGATATTAAAAAAATATGATCAGATATAATATCAATTAATGTTAAACCCAGCCAACTATGCATAAGGCTCAGATTGGTATCACAAGTTTATGATGAGAAAATTCAAGCAGGATTAACTGAATGATACCAACCTGTATTGTGTATGATCCTTGCCATCTACTCTTGCAAACTGCTTTTAAAATCTCCTCCTTTTAAATCTTCTGACAAACTACTCTACCTCCCTCACTCAGCCAGCAACATTTCCTTCTATTACTTCAAGAAAATGAATCATCACAGACTGAACATGTTTAATTCATCGTAGCAAACCTCCACACCCCTTGCATTTACAACTCAGCCTCTCCACGCTCATCTGTTTAGCACAGGTGCTGGTCTTTCTTCCATCTCAATTCTGCACCCTCCGTGTTCTGTATCACGTTCATCCCGTCCATAATGTTTTACAGTCAATCACATCATCTCTCCCTTTTATCTTAATCCTCTCAACTTCTGCTTTGTATCTTTCATCATTTAGACATTCTCAACCTCACAGACATACATAATGAAATTATTTTATAAAACAAAATAAAATAGAACCTCAAATGAACAAGAAACAAACACAACACCTTTCTGAACTTTTACTCTCCAGCTGCACACCATTGCGGGCTTTTCTTTTCTAGCCTCCTTTCTCTCATTCAATTCTTGCCACTTCATACTTTTGTCAATCTCCCTCTCCTTCCTGAGTATCTTCAATTTAACTTCTAAGTCCACAGGAGCACCCAAAGTGGTCTATGACTCGAGGTCTATGAGTCTATATCTATGCCAGTCAATTTAATGAACATTTTCTTAGAAGCAATTGTACTTGACCTCGCAGAAGAATGTTCTACTACCAAAAATTTTCCTTTTAAATAATATATTATCTTGGGGTTTCATGATTACTTACTTTTCAGATTTTCCTCCTATAATATTTTATCCTTCCATCCTCTTTTGTTGGCTAATTCAACTTTATATTTTTCTAATGATTAGTGGTAGATAATTCAACTCTGTTCTGTTCTCCTGATTCAGTTACACATGCTCTGATAATTTCAAAATTCATACATTGTGTTGAAGTATCTCCCTTACGTTCCACACATTATAATCTACTTTGAATCCTCAGAGTTTGTAATTAAAATAATTTCAAGATCGACACGTTCAAAAATAAAACCTATGGAAAAATGTAGGTCTATATCTTTTGAGAGACAGAGGAACAAGGGTGACACTAGCATCTGCACAATTGGAAGAGTGGGTTTTCCTCTACCTGAAATCAGGAAGATGGTTAAAGAAGTAAGGAGGGTCAGAAATTCAGTTTGAACATTCCAAGTATGTGATATTATTTAGATGTGAAAAGGACAGTCGGAGATATAAGATGGATTAATGGTGAGGTTTGTCTAGATATATAAATGTGGGAGTCCTTAATAATAGGATAGTACTTAAGCCAGAAGAATCGATAAGGTCACCAAAGGAGTAAACTACTGGAAGAAAAAGATAAGACATCAGTGCCTGGGAAACTAGCACTGAAGAACTCAGGAGATGGAAAAGAAACTGCACAGGCTGGACAGAGATCTAGTGGAAAACTCAGTGTAGCAGTGCTCGAAGATAAACAAGCAAGAGGTGAGAGTGTTTCTTCTGTGACCCTCTTTCTCCACTCTGTTGGAGATAACCCCATTCTTCTGGTGGCTCAGAACCTTGGAGTCATTCTTGTCCTACGTGTCTCTCACACCCAGCATTTCATTTGTCAACAAACCTTGTTCTCACTAGATGTTCAAGTCCATTGTCACCACACTGCTCTGTGCCATTGTCACCGTTCACCTGCAATCACCCCCTTGCTTCCTCCTCAAGTTTGTCCTTGCCCTTTTCAAACTAATCTTAATAGACAAGCAGAGTTACCTTGTTTAAATGTTAATTCAGATATCGTTACTCTCTGGAGGAGAAAAGTTCAATGTTTTCTCAGCTATCTCAGAGTAAATCAAAGTTCTGTCAGATAAATCCCAGCGTTCGTCTGTCTGACCCCTGTGTCCTTCCTCATCACATTTCCCACGAAGCTTCCTTCACCCAGTCCAGTCCAGCCACACGTGCATTTTTGACAATGATCGGAGTCCTTGTACATACCTCAGGACATGTGGAATTGTTTGACTCTCCTAGAACATGTTTTCCACAAATATATACATGGATTACATAAATCACCCCATTCAGAATTTTATTCAAAAATCACTTACCATTGTGGCTCTACCTATAATTGTAGTTACTCCACTCTAATACTGTCACTTTCTAAACACACACACACACACACACACACACATATGTTTTTCTGAATAGAACTTATTACCAACTATGCTGTATGCTCCCCGAGGACATGACTTTTTTCTTCTTATTCAGTTTACTCCTCTAGCCCAGTCAATCACTTAGTGTAGTTGCTGACACATAAAAAGTGATCCAGAGTAGAACAACAGCTACAGGCCCACAAGTCGCCCAGTGGCGTCTGTTAGCCTTTGAGGCCCAGTCCTGCTGCATCTCAGCACAGCAATGGCACAGTGGCACTCCAAATTCTGTGACATTTCTTTCTTCGCTCAGGTTATTTCTTCAGTCACCCAGTGGGACATCCCTACTAAGGGGAAAGGCATAACTTGCACATCCTCCGTATAAATAACAAACCACTTGGGTCTGATCCTATGTTTAGTACCTTGTCTCTGATTAATATAGCCTCATTTTAACTCAAATATTCCTTTTTGTTTACTCCTGTTCTATTAGAAAGAGACTAATCCCTCCACACAGTTCAATTCAAGAAAGAGGGGGGAGGTCTTGGTAAGTTTTCACCTAGCAGGTACAGTGTGAAGGTATACGGCGTGCTTCCTGAGTGAAGGACTCAGCTACAGCTCAGACTTTGGATTTTACCTTACAAAGACAAATAATGTGACCTAACCATTTGTACCCTCATATTGACCCATAATAAAAAAAGTGATTCATACCTAATATTTGGTGAAAGAATGAATGGCTGAATGAATGAGGGAATATCAAAAGAGAGAGAGAGGGATTGAGCTCATTAACAAATACTCCTTTGGAAAATTCAAGTCTGCTAGTCTCATATTTATGAAAGAATAATGCATTATTAAAACAAGTAAACTTGTGATTTACATTTAAATTTCAGTTTACGTTTTAACAGATACTCTCAATTAGAAATAAATCAGAATGGCAAAAAAAATCAATAAATGAAGAGCAGAAAAATTCAAACACAGACGTTGGTTGAGTTAAGAGGAGAGAATGAAAAGACAAAGTCTTAAAGTCTAAAAGCATCATATCATTAGGTCAGCTGATTCAATAGATACATACATGTATATGTTGTGAATTTTATACTCAAAATCTGAACCAAGGATTAAGGTTTACAGCAAAGTAAGTTTTTCATTTTTTTCACTCTTTCCAAAATTTATTGACATTTGTACCATTATGCAGTTCTATATATATGTTATTGTCATTTTTTTATGAGAAACATTATTTCAAAATCATTTCAGTGTGAGACCCGGAAACTTTTAGACAATAAACTATGTTTTGAGTATTAACTGGACAATATCTACTGTAACACTTGAAAACAAGCTAATTCTAAAGGTTGCCTGGTATCTAATAAGGAGTATGTCAAATTGGGAGATGAGTTTGCCTGGAGTAGTCTTTGAATAAATAATTAAAATGTTGTCAACTCGAGCCTTAATGAAGTGAGAAGAGGTCTAATTCTAAGTTAAATTGAAGGCAAGACAGTTGAAAAGCCTTTTGTGTCTCCTTAGTGGAATTTACCACTACATTTCCCTAAACTTATTCCTTCGCCAGCAAATTATGATTAATGGCGAGCTGTTGAAAGTGAATTCTGAAGGCATCACTCAATATCTGTTGGAATTAAATGGAATGGCTTAAGGCATTTGGAAAGCATGATTATTTATTATTCATTAACCATTTGTTTATTTATTTATAAATCCATATTTATATAATTTATTGTTTCATAGAGAAATACCTATCCACCAAGAGTTACTACTATTCTAATAAATATTTTAAATAAGTATTTTATTAAAATGAGAATTGTGTTCCTGGGTATATCTTCAAAGAACATTCTTACAAGTATTTATAATGATAATTTTTATCAGATTATTGATCACATATTTAGTTACATATTTTGATCTATTTCTGTTTTAATTCCAGCAGGAAAAAAATCAAGAAAGTTCAAGAATCAAAGGTAAGAAATGAATGTTTTTAGATAATAGTTATATAAACTCATACGAGAAAAAATAAAGATGTGATGCTATTTTGCAAATAAAGTTGAAAATGAAAAAATCATAATTAAAAACCTCCCATGTCATTTTAATACCATTTTGACCCCTTTGGGGATTCTTCAAGGCCATTGGAATTCTCTATATTTTCCTTCTTCATATCATGGTCTTAAACATTTCAATACAAGTTTTGAACATTTCCTTTATATTTCTGTAGAATTCCTTTGCCAAGCACTGCTCCTACAAGTTGGTGTTCTATCAAGTCAATTAATTGTCAGATGGACCTTATCAAAATACATCTCATAGTAAACCAACTATTTAGTCATTGCCACTTCACTGTATTTTTTGTAAAAGAACAAGAAAATGTTTATTCCTTTCTTAAAAGTTAGTAATAGCCCTTGGTATGGCATAGTCAATACTAATCAAACATTGGAAGACTCTTTTCCTTATGGAGACATTCCCAAGTTTTGAAATGTATTCATTGTCCTCTTTCAGTAAAAGGTTTCCATTAACTTGAGTTCCTGCTGATCACAAAGGCAGAACATCACAGATTTTACTTGGATTAATCCCTCTGGCCGCTCCATCCACATGTTGGCCCTTCATCATCTACATTTTGGGCTTTCTTGTTCACCTTTCTCAAAGGTGTCCTGGCCCTGAGCCTGTCTGTAGAGTGAAACACAATTGCCCTAGTTTCTTCTCTCCTTTTGTGAATAGAAACTTTTTTCGAATCCTAAAAAAAATGTATTTTTTAAATTGTGAAGAAGTTGCCAAGCTTATATGTGCTCCTGAAATGGGGAAAGGGCAGTGACATTTCTGAGGGTCTCTAGATTGTGATATAATATTGCTTATTTATAGCAAGTTCAAATAAAATATTCTCTGTACATTTTCGCACATCTGACTGACTTAAACAATATTTTATTTCCATGTTTGGCCATCTCCACATGTCTGTGTTACTGAAGAATAGAAAATATATGCATTTTTTTTGTTAGATATATTTTGTTCAAATGAATTATGTAAGACTTCCCTTCCAGGAATTCCCAAACTATTTGTGCTCATTTTCAGCAAACTGAAGTATGGCTTGTTATTTTATATGTAAAATTATTATACTTATTTATCCTCAAACCACTCATATTAACTCAAAGTTTTATACTTTTGTGTTGCAAAGGGAATTTTTACTTCAAGATGTGCTATGCAATGTGCATTTAAATGATATATGCATTTGAAGCATCCTGAGTACACGTCTTCCTCCTCATGGAGGCTCCCAGTTGGTTTAGAGTCATCTTAAATCATATTTGTAATTCTGTTATAGCAGAAATAAGTTTAGTGTAGCCTTCTTCTTGATGATTTATTGCCTCAGGGTACATAAATCATATCATCTGAAGTAGTAGAAATTATGTTTTTCCAACTACTGTCGAGTACCACATTTTCCTTTATAATGTAATAAACATTTCAAGATGATACTTGTCCCTTCTTTCACTGTTATTGGCTGCCCCATGGTTCAGAACTGTGAGTGTGCACTGTGGCTTTCTGACTTCTGCCCTTGAAGTAAATTGGAGATCTGTGATTGCTTCTCTCTTGTTGCTTTTCTCTACTTAGAAGGGCTATACACTCTTCTTGACTATTTGTGGGAACCATCTTGAAATGTGATCTTACTAGAAATTAGCAATGGCCATTTAAAAATGTTTATGGATATCAAAATTAAAAGAAAAGAAGACATTTCAAGCTGTGAAAGCAATAACTTATCCTTTGGTAGAGACAGAAATTCTGAAAATCAAACATTTTACTTTTCTTAGTAACTAGTAATTGACATATGAGTTATGTCCTCACTTGACAATAGTAATCCATTAATTCTCTGGTCTTCCTGACAAATGCTTGACTCATTTACCAGAAAATGTTTATTATATTGTCAGGAATGTCCAGAGGAAGTCGTAATCTTCTAATTTCCTGCATTCTGTGCCTATTTGTGTTTATGACAACATTCCCAAGTTAATAATACCTGTGCCCTGAACTTGCACTAACATGCAAAATATTTGTTTAAAATAACCTTCCTCAAAATTGTATTTCGGGATTACAGCTGGGAAATGAAGATGGTCCTACAGATTTGAAAAACATGGCAATGATATTTAATACCATTCTTCAATAATACCAATGATTTAACATTTTAAAATATTGTAGGTTGAATGTTTAAAATCCATCAAGAATTTTGTACATTTTATTAGGAAATATTTTCCTTTGAAAAATATTTCTAAAATAAGGAGTGCAAGAAGTTAGTTGACTTCTGCCAGCATTCCTGAGGGAAGCATTTAAATTTGTGGTTGCTTGATTCATTTATATTTAAAAGCATCTCTCTAGATCTCAGTGATGAAACAGTAACTACGGTTAAGGAAGATTTCAATAATTCTTGGTTTACAAAGAGCTTACAAATTCTTTCAACTTCGTAAAGTTTTTAATTTTCCAAATAACTTACAAGATCAATATAATCAGAAGGACAATATCATTTATGGGTCATGTGAGCTGAGCATGTGCTTCTGGTCACCTCAGAGTTAGCTTCACTCTTCCTCTGTAAAGAAAAGAGAGTCTGTCCATCCACCAAAAAGATTCAGTTGCTTTTATCACAATTTTCCCCTGTTCACTTTCTAAGTGGATACTCTTGCATCTTATTCAGAAGTGATAAAAATAAAGTATTGCTAGTCATATTTTGGTTATTTTAATACTCTACAATTAAAAATTAGAACTAATCGATCAATATATAAGTACACATATAGATGTAAATATCAATGAAAAATCAAGCTGGGGAGAGGTGGGTAAATTGGGCGGCACCTATGGCTCAAAGGAGGAGGATGGCGGCCCCACATGCTGGAGGTAGCGGGTTCAAACCCGGCCTCGGCCAAAAACTACAAAAAGAAAAAAAAGAGAGAAATGGGCAAATTAACACCTGTTGAGTATGGGGTACACTGTCTGGAGCACATTTAACTTTGACTCAAACTGCACAAAAACAAAATAAACAAAATGTGTCCTCCTAATGATCTGAAATTTAAAAAAAGAATGAACAGGAAAACAACACAATAAGAGACATCAAGAACTAAAGTGAGTTCCTTCATAAACACTTCCACATTATATTTCTTATACCTAAATTTTATTATTTAACAGTTATTTATCTATTAATTTCAGAGATTGAGTTGAGTTTTTACATCTATCATCTTATTTTAATCCTTAAACACATGTTATTAGATAAGAGTTCACATTTGTACATGCCAGGATTTTGAAAGATCACCTCCAAAGTAAATAATTCAGATAATTTTATGATTTTTGTGCTTGTAGCTATATAATTTTTTTGTGCTATGTTGCTCAGGCTGGCCTTGAAGTCCTGGAGTCAAGCGAGCCTCCCACTTCAGTTTCCAAAAAAATTGGGACTAGAGGTGCACATCACCATGTTAGGCCCAAAGTGGATCTTACTTTGTTTAATCATTTACCAATTGTCCATTTACCATGCTGTTATTAGCAATGCTGTCTGCCATTTTATTGATTTTATAAATAAAATCTTATTATTTTTTCTTCAATGACATTTACGAATATTGTTTTTATTGCCAATTTATATAAAGACTGCTTAGAATTTTATGACTTCAATAAAAATTAGACAATGATAAAGGTGACATAGTAGTGTTCTAAGGGACATATCTAGAACTTGCACTAATTTATTTACTAAATATTTGTGATCTTTGATAAGAGTGCCTTAACCTCTCACTGTGTTTCATAATAAATATGAGCATAACATACCCATAGTTTAAAAAGCACTTCACATATCTGAAATTCTGAGCCTTATAATTTTACAAGGACATTAGACAATGCTATTATTGCAGACATTTATCCTTCAAAACTTTATAATTTTCAATAAATGTCACATATTATTAAGTCGTGTACATTGATGTCATGGAAAGGTAAGATGCCCATTAGTCTTCGTTTGGAGCATTTGTTCCTAAACATGTCAAACAATAAAGGAAAATATTATGTTAAGTTCATAGCTAATCAAATTAAAAATATGTATTTGAGACAGTAAATGTTATTAAATAAGTATGGCGCTTATAATCTTTACAAGCACACACAAGCACACTTACGCACAGACATGTACACTAGGATCTGTTTTCTATTCATTTTTATACAACCATGTGTTCCAACTCTTCTTTATTTCCTATATTACATATTGCACCTGAGCAATGACAAAAAAATCTCATCTCCCGGGGATGTCTATATGCCAATCAAGAGGGCAGGGCTGTTGCTATGAAGATTGGAATGCTTAAGTCCAAAGTAAAAGTGCCTGACTATTCTGAGCTTTTTCCACTAGAGTAATTTCACAGAGTTTCTGACATTGCCTTGCTTCTTCAAGGTCAAGTAGCTAGTCAGAAACAGTGATTAGACAGGAATGGACCCTCCGATTCTTACTATTGAAAGACATTGGCTATATTACATCATCTAATGTAATTATGTAAGAGTAAAAGAGGGTCATTGAGTATACTATTAGTGAGACTTTTTTGTCTAATTGTTATATGTCTTTATAGTCACAAAATATAATATAACCAGTACCAGTTACACCTGAAATGGAGACTGTAACAATTACATTAAATGCAGGTTCACTATATTTTTAATGGGTTGTAATATCATACATTATTATGAATGTTATGTTTTGGCTTTCAGTCTAGATGACTGTTTTTGAGAGTGATAGTCACTTGTAAGATTTAGTAGAATTGTGGTTCTTCTATAACATTCAAGAACTATAATCTTGGGGAACTTAAAATACCTAACAGAGAAGAAAATTTACTCCTAGAAAGATCATCCCAAGCAATTATTAATAGTTTATTTGCTTAT
Source organism: Arctocebus calabarensis (assembly GCA_963573935.1). Classification (NCBI taxonomy): domain Eukaryota; kingdom Metazoa; phylum Chordata; class Mammalia; order Primates; family Lorisidae; genus Arctocebus; species Arctocebus calabarensis. Next base: position 4,242 of record CAUYON010025256.1, on the reverse strand, counting down.
TAGTTTTTAGAAAACTGTAATGCTGGATAAACCTCGGACAAGAATATTATGGCAGACTTGTGATAACAAGTCTTAAAAAAATAATTGTGTTGCAAAAAAATATGAGGGAATGATAATTGGTTTCTACTATAATTTTTATGGAATAGCAATTACATTATATCAGATCAATTCTATTTTCCTCCCTTTGTTTTATTAAAAATTTATTTTTTTAAATAAATGAGGACAGAATGCATTCTCATGAGATAGTATTGATTACCTTGTAGCAAAATATTAGTGTCCCATATATACAACTTGATAATAATTGACTGGCAACTCTTTAATTACCAATAGTAGAATAGCAAATATTGCAATCACTTTATACCTGACTTCACAATATGAATAAAAATTGATTTTTGAGTAATAAATCAATTAAAATGTAATTCTCAATTATTATGAACATATTGCCAGCTTTTCTAATTTAATTAGTTGACATGTGTTTCATTTATGATCTTTAATATTAAAAAGTCATTTCTCTTTTTGTGGGTTTTATTTCTATGATAATATGAGTTTTTCAAATAACTTCAGTAATAAATTGAATGATAATTCATCAAGCCTTTACACACTTTAGATAATGGTTGCTACTTTGACAAACTTTCAAAAACATAATGTCAGTTCTAATCTATAAAACATTCATTTAGAAAACAATGCCCCCAAATGCTTCAAATTACTTCCAAGTAGTATAGATTTCAATGTAAGTAATCACTTTCTTCTAACAATGAAGATAATATTCATACTCTATCCTTAAAAAATTCACTTAAATAATTGGTGGGTTTGTTGATTAAACAGTTTTAATGATCTTCATGCACGTCCACGTGCAATAGCAGCAGGAAGACAAACACCCTTTTCCATACAATTGTTTTACTATTAACCAAAGAGATTTCAAAAAGTAACTGCTCATTTTTCTTCTTCATAGTATGTAGGGCTTGAATTTATATTATCCCCAAAATATCATCTTTCCCTCACACTCATATTTTGCATACAATCTCTAGTTTTCATAAAGTTGCCAAATAAATCATTTCATCCTATGGGTCATTTGTTTGGATTTCAGGGTGATTACTTTTACAGTTCTCTTTGCTCCCCACGAGGCAGAGGCTCCTTTCAAGGACATCCTTGAGATGTCCACACACAAGGTTGTGATGTTGAGGAAAACAACCCAGAGTAACTGGATGTAATTTTTAAAAATAAATAATGAATTAATGCTATGTGTGATCTCAAATGGCTGGTATTCAGACACTTTGGTAGACTTTTCCTTGCATAGTTCAACATATTATTAGTCTACATACCTAAATTGTGATATTGATCTTTCCTTCGGTCATCAACAGAAAATCTCTTTATTCTTTAATTTTAACAGGGAGCTAAATGGTTTCTGACAGAAGTTTCATAAACTCTGTCTCCTGAAATAGTTTAATGTCATGTTTCGAGGAATATAAAATAATATTAATCAAAATGTGTTTAATGGCTTTATTTATTTAGCTTGAAAGAATAACTTCACTTACCTACAATGCTTAACCTCTTGAAAGAGTAGTTCTTGAAATGGTCATATGAATATTACAATTTCTTTTGCAAAAGTGGCTGTTTTAACTATCAGTGAAAAAATTACAGGGTCTATCATTTTTTCCTTTTTGCTTTATCTCTTCAGGCACATTAAAAATGAAATTTTACTTTAGTAAAGAAATGATATTTACTTGGGATTTAGGAGTATACATTTCTTCTTTCTTACCCGAGAACTTAGCATTTAATGTAATAAATATCAAATGTACTGTAAGTGATCTGAAATATCTTTGGGAGTAGAAAGAATATACATTTTATATAAAAATAGGTTTGAAAATTTATAAATAATATTTTACTTAGTGACTTGTAGATGGTAAATAGATATATGCATACTTTTTGCCTATGATGGATTAATCAATTGAGAGTTTTACCTATTATGTCAAAAAACAAGTAACATGATGAATAATTTATAAATAAGTATAAGATATATTTCACAGTTTTTATGAGTAATAATTGGTCCAGTTACATATATAATTAAAAATTATGGCATTCTATTAATATTGATGTCATTGGTGCATGGGATCCTTATCCACAGACACCGCAAAATGAGTTAGAGTCAAACCAAATTACGTTCTTTCAAAATGTCACACACTCGTCTAGTGTTACATTACCTTTGCTTTACTAAATATTTCCAATGTAATTGACCAAGGATTTGTTTTCTCACCTACATTGCTGGAAATAGCTAATTCAAAGCCTTAAATTTACAAGAACTACATTCTGGACTCGCTGCCTTCCACAATACTTTCCTAGATCTGTTACAGGGTTTAGACTCGGAGCACTTGCACTCAATTATTTACACTCCACTTATCATCTCTCAATCTTCTCTTATCTATAAAATGAATATAATGTAACACAAAGTGCTGTTTTAAGTATTCTTTCATAAATATGAGATATTTTTGTTTACTTCTTTTTCTTTTGCATAAACCAATTTTATTTTATTATTTTTTTCTTTTTAAATTTAATAGATTTTGGGAGTCCAAGTTGAATTTCATTACCCGTGCAAACGTAAGGCCCCTGAACTTTTTTTGTGTACCCATCACCCAAGTACTGTACATAATACTGCACAGATAATTTTTCATCTCTTTCCTTTTACCCTCCTCCTGTTAAGTCTCCAATGCTCACTATCCCATTGAGTGTGCTGGTGTGTGGCCATAGTTTAGCCCCTGTATCAGTGAGAACATGCAGCCTTTATTTTTCTGTTACTGAGTTACTACACTTAGGATAATGAACAGCTGCAGGATGGTGGGCACCATCCAAGATCTGTGCTGAAAAGCCTTTTCCTTCCCAACCAGGTAGGGGCTTCAGCCACCTCAGCCAAAGTCAGCTGGAGGGTGAGTTGCCACTCAATGTCAAACTTCCAAAGTGGCACTTTGGGCTTATGACTAGAGAGGGTAGGGCCCTACCAAGGCAATCAGCATGGGTGAGAAACTGTAGCGAATACTGTCTGCTCACATCTCAGGCTCTACAGCAGCCTGCGGAGTGGCAGGGACCTCCCCTGGCATGCATGGGAACATATGGGCTCCTCTACTTCATTGAGTCATGACTGCCCTCAGAGCAATGCCCAGCTCAAGCTGCTCTAAGTGCAAATGCCTGTGGGATTTTACATGGGTTCCCTTTTTGGAAAATGATTGCGCACTTTCCAAACAGCTCCCTATTTGTAGATCTGAAACTTGCATGGGTGGAGACGTTCTCTTGTAGCCAAGATCCTAAAAACTTGTCTTGGAGGGAGGAGCCCTGGATACCTTTCTACAACCAGAAGGTTCTCCCAACTGTTCGTCCTGGAATCTGAGCCCTCTCTTTACCTACTTCTGGTGCCTCTGGTTGCTTCCGTAGTGAATCCTAGCATTCTCTCCTAGAAGATCTGTTAGAAAGTAAGAATCTACTTACAATACTGGTTTCTTTCTTTAGAGAAGGAATGTAATACCAGTGTGTTTTTGGCCATCTTGATCCTACCTCTTTGTTTTAAGTATTAAATGAGGGAAGGTATACCTCCCCTTTGAATAAAATGAATAGCGCGGTTGGTTTATATTGAAATATTTGTAATTATTTTTTGAATACATCTATGATAGAAATATATTTATGAAAAAGGCCTCAATTTCATAAGATATTAAAATTAAAGATCAAAGCATGTTGACTTTTACATTGTGTCATTATTTTACATAATTGTAAGTTGTAATTCACATATCTTCCAAACTTGAGAATACTTGAGCTATTGACATCTAATATCCTCTGGGTGTTCTGTCATTTATCTGTACATTATTAGACTAGAAAAATCTTAGCAGGTTCCTACTGTGATGCGTGAAGCGCCATAATGGAAAAAAATGATACTTTGAACATAGAAGATGTTTTCTTTGTTTGTTAGAAAGTAAAGCATTGGCTTGGTGCCTGTGGCTCAATGGGCTAAGGCGCCAGCCACGTACACCTGAGCTGGCGGGTTCGAATCCAGCCCCTGGGCCCGCCAAACAACAATGACGGCTGCAACCAAAAAAATGGCCGGGCGCTGTGGTGGGTGCCTGTAGTCCCAGCTACTTGGGAGGCAGAGGCAAGAGACTCGCTTGAGCCCAGGAATTGGAGGTTGCTGTGAGCTGTGATGCCACAGCACTCTACCCAGGGCGACAGCTTGAGGCTCTGTCTCAAAAAAAAAAAAGAAAG
>CAUYON010025255.1:0-75431 GCA_963573935.1 Arctocebus calabarensis | reverse complement strand
ATAACTTTAACAGTAGAAGACAAGAGAACAGGAAAGGGGTCTTCCCAAGTTGGGGTCAGGGAAGGTGAATTAGAGGGAAGAGTTTTGATCATGACTAGATCTCCAGAAGGGTAAAGTTCCTGTTTTAGTTAGTATGTCCCTTCCCAAATGGGGTGAGAGCTCATCTTTATTAATGGGGAACAGTGTGTTGCAGGCGACTAGACTAGGGAGTGGGAAGTGCTGGGCTGTACCTCCAAGCATTGGGGTGAGAGTTGAAGGAGAACTCTCGCCTTTGGCACATGCCAGGTGTTTAGCATTGATGTCTAATGGTTTGTGTAACACTGAGGATTTGTCTTTTCAGAGGCACATGTTTACATTATAGGGTGGTAGATACCACTGACATTATTTCCTAATAGTTGACATACGTCTACCACAGGTACTGGTATGTTAGTTATTTCACGTGGATTTATATAGATTATTTTAGAAATTTAAGAAATTTTGTGATCTCTGCCTTGGTGATTCTGCTTTCTTGATTTTTCTCTTTGCTGATCATTTTGCATCTCCAATGCTCAAGTTATACTCAGGGAAAGTAGCTGAATGTGTTTAGATGACCAGTAGGTTCAAGTGGTTAGTCACTGTGATAATAGGTGCTAATTGGAGTATACGCCTCACAAACATTCATTTTGAGTGGTTTTCAGTGCATAATGCGTGACTTAAGATCCATTTAAACTCAACGTTTTGTCCATTTGCTTGGTGTTTTTCAGAGTACTGACCAAGTTTAGTTTTTGTGTGAAACTTTCTCATCTGAGAGAAAGGTCTCAAATACTTGACCCAACTAGAATGAGAGCCTGTCCACTCCAAAGGGCGTCAGTAAAGGTGTGGGGCCAGCCTGGCTAGATTCTAGTCTTAGCTCTCCCAGCTTTGCAATGTAACCTAGGGCAAGGACACAACCTTCTTAGTGGTTTCACAGTTACTGAGAGGGTAATAGAGGAAATGCATGCAAAATGCTTCATATGATGCCTGGGCATGTAGCAAGTGCTCAGTGATTATTAGCTGCAATTAGTAGTAGCAGCTAATGCAAGAACTACTGCCATTGTTACTGGCTAATGAGCTATCTCAAATCTTTGGTGGGTTTCCATTAGTTGGTGATGGTAGTGGTTTCCACTTACTGAGCACCCATGCCCTCTGCAAGGCATTTAATAGCCCTTATCCTAAGGTCACGCATCATCCTTTGAGGATCAAAGGATGGGGAGAGACACCTCCTATTCCGATGTGTGTGTTTGGGTCCCTGTATTGTCACCAGAGGGTACTAGACCTGTTTAGTTTCAGCTGGCTATTAGAGCATTTAGCTCCTCCCTTAACCATTTGTGAATATCTATCAGAGCATAATCTTTCTTTTGTTTATTTTTATTTTTTTTTTTGAGATAGAATCTTACTATCCCACCCCAGGTAGAGTGCTATGATGTCATAGCTCACAGCAACCTCAAACACTTGGGCTCAAGCAATCCTCTTGCCTCAGCCTCCCAAGTGGATAAGACTATAGGTGCCCACCACATCACCCAGCTAGTTTTTCTATTTTTAGTAGAAATGGGGTCTCACTCTTGTTCAAGATGATCTTGAATTCCTGAGCTCAAGTATTACCCTTTTCTTGGCCTCCCAGAGTGCTACAGGTATGAGCCACCAGGCCCAGGCAGAGCATAATCTTGATCTCAGCTGCTACTAAACATCTAGGGAAAACTTTTACATAATTGCCTGCCCTAAAGGATGCTGAGTCCACCATTCCTAAGATACTTTGAAATCAGTAGGTGGGGAACCATCTCATGTGGTCTCAGTGGAGTCACTTTTCTTGAATTGCCCAAGGGAGATTTCCTCAGCTGATGCTAGGGGCATGGATAACTGGGTCTATGAAGCTTGTAGTTGCTGTTAGCTCTGAAAAGCCTCTTTGTATAGCTGACATGCCCTCTAGTCAGCCACCCTGCTTTTCTTTGGAGGTGGTGCTCCTTGTCCTTTAAGCAACTATGTTGACAATTCTGTTCTGTTTGTATCTTATAAACCTCCAGTCTTATACTTTCCTCTTCAAATTAGCTGCTAAAAAGTTTAAAGTAAAATTTGTGATTTGCTAGTAACAAGAGTTTAGAGTTTTAACTGGTAAGTTTTCTGACTTAGTCTGGGGCTCCTTCTCTCAGCCAGCATAATTAAAATTTACTGTATTTCACTATACAGTGAATATCTTTATAAATTTGTTTGTTTATGGAACAAGACAGATTACTAATAAGTATAAATTTCTATTCCTTTTCACAACTTCACAGGGTAGGTGATAGTATTAGGGTTAGGGTGATCCTTGTTCAAGTTACCTGTGGTGGTTGTCAAATTTCAGAGCCAGTATTTAAATCCAGGTATGTGTTTTTGGAACACTGGGATGCCTCTCATGTTCTGTATCACTTGCTCCTCACATTTGAGCATTCACACTGAGGCCCTGTATCTGCCTTAGGGTGCCCGTTTCCCACCCACTTGCCTTGAGCTTTGCTCTCCACTACCTTTTGTCCCTGTGGGTTGAAACCCATTCCAGCCCATCAAGAGAAGGGCAAAGTCCAAGGCATTGGTGCTTCTCCAGTGCCACCTCTCAAGGTGAGTATGTGCTGTCCCCATTGCACAGTGCCGCACACTCTCTCTCTCATGTTTCCCTTTCTCTTTGCATGGCTCTATTATTTTTGTAGCTCTGTCCTGCTATTGCATTATAAGCCATGTGAAGGAAGCTTCACAGTTGTGTGTATAGATAGACAACATTTATTCTTGGGTAGATGCATAGCCATTCTCTTCATTCTCCTTTTCGAATTTCTGTACTAATATTATTTTGACTTCTAATTGTTCTCTCAGAATTTGGCTTCTGTTTTGATAGTAGAACTAGGTAATTAGGCTATTTTAGGAAAGTAATTTAATTCATGTATTACTGATTGAATGTTCTCTGTTAAAATCTAGTTGAAACCGTACTGAGAAAGATTTGTGGGTCCTGTACACTGGTTCTTTATAAGACTTGTTTTCACAAGAGAGCTTCTGAAAATAACTGCTCTTGGGGAGGTCTGTGGTTAGTACGAATGAAGAAAGACAGAAGAGGAGTGTTCTCTGGCCTTCTCTGGCCTTTTAAAAATAACATGCCACAAACTATCTTGAATTTGGTACCTTTTTGGATTTGTTTTTTTTAATACTTTCACATATTTCTTGGTATTGAGAAGTTAATTCTTTTCAGGCCTCTTTTTTGCTTCTGGAGTAGGTTTGCCCTAACAACATATTGATGTATTTTGAGGGGGCATTTATTAGCTGTACTTTAGAAAAAATAATAATTCTTAAATCTTTCAAAAGTATTTTCATCAAAGAGAGTTGGAGCTTTCTTGGGGATTTCATGTTAAAAGAAATGAGAAAATTAGGTCATACAAGCAGGACAATTCTCTGTATAATACTAATCAAGTCATATCACTGTCCTTACCTCACATGAGGCCAATTAATGGTTAATGGTACTTATTACTTCTGGTGATGGTGGATGGAGAGTTTGAGATTTACCTGTAGCTTTGGTGTCCTTGTGTGGAAAAGGGTTACTTCAACAGTCCAGCATTGCTCAAACCTGGCACCTTCCCAGGAGGGGCCTATTTGATGACTGGCCATTGACTTGCTACTGGGAACTGAACTCCTGGGATGGTCTGACTAAGGCTGGAACCTTATACCACACTGCCCTACTTTTTCTGGACAGTCAGACCTTTGTTTGCTGACCCCCAAGAAACACCCTGGACTCCCCAAGCTCAGGAGATCCTCCCTGAGGATCCAGACATTGAGTTATGGCAGGCATTAAATACACCTGAGTGTCTGCATGCTAGTCTAAGTACAGTTACGTGCTGCCAGATGACATTTTAGTCAACCGCAGACCACACGCATGACAGGAGTCCCATATGATTACAACACTGTATTTCAGGCCAGGAGCTCCACTTATTGGCTCCACTTCTTGCTGTGAATTTTGCCATTGTGCCACTCTGTGGTCACAGCTTTTTGCTGGAGTAGGATTAAGCACATCCTTTGAGATGAGGCTGGGAGAGGACTGTGGAATCTCATGCCTGTTTTCCCCCACCAGCCCTTTCCTTTGCTGGTTTTACTCTGTAAGTTTCCTCTGCAGTAAACTGAACTATAACCATGAGTCTTGTATGTCCCAATGAGCTGTCCAGCCTGAGAAGGTCTTGGGGACCTCTGTATAGCTCTCTACAGAAACTCACCCACCAGAGCCTCAGAGAGAAGCAGAGGAGGGATTGGGATTTGGCTTTGGTGACAAGTTACACAATCTTGGGTCAATCACAGCATCTCTGGCCTAACTCTCTTTGGATGTAAAAGTAAGATAGTTGGAAGTTTAGATGCCTTTCTACCTCCTCCAAAACTGTCCCCATCGGTTTCTGTGACTCCTTCCCTTGGACCTGGGTCTGGCATAGAACTGCAAAGACAGAGTCTGTAGCAAAATTTAGTTTATAGTACTTCACTACTAGACATTTAGATCATTTCTAATATTTATTAATGTAAATACTGTAGGTTTCTATAATTTTATAGAACAACTTTCTAGAAGTGGAATATATCAGATTAGAGGATATAAGCATTGTTAATGCTGTTGATCAGTATTCAGATTTCTTTTCAGAAAAGCCAAATTTCTGGTTATGGCTACTTGTAGCTGTAATAGAAAATAACTGGCAAAATATGGTATTTTGCCAAACCTGAAAGCACATCAAAGAACCTGGCACAGTCAATGTACTAAATGCCAGTACTGTGACCTGAGCTCTACTCCAGCAGAAAGGTCCAAAAAGGCTGAGAGTCTCGAGTCTGATGCAGGAAAGTGGAAGAGATTGCCAGTGATGATGTAGAAAAAGTATGCATTTTTTTTAGCCATGAGATTCAAGGTAGTTTATATTCCATCTGTGCTAATTTTTCTATTTTTTTTAATTCTATTTATAGTCTTGCTATATTGCTCAGGCAAGTCGCCCTACTTTGGTCTCCCAAAGTGCTGTGATTACAGGTGTTGCTACTGGCCTGAAACACAGTGTTGTAATCATATGGGACCCCTGTCATGCATGTGGTCTGTGGTTGACTAAAATGTCATCATGCAGCATGTAACTACTTAGACTACAGGCAGATGCTCAGGTGTATTTAATGCCTGACATAACTCAAATATCAAATGTCCAGCTCATTGTGGTTCATTAAGCTTTGATGTTTAGTCTAGGAACCAGGCCTCAGAATCTTGCACACAGTGAAGGGTCCCTGTTGGCTGTTGTTAGCACATGGTTTCCGTGGCAATGTCAGAGCCCATATGGGCAGTAGGAAGGGCGAGTGAGGATGCCAGGAACACACTTCTGCCTCTGTCCCTCAGCCCTGCGACAGAGGGACAACTTATGATCCTGATCCTTTACTCAGTCTTGGGCAGCCTCTTCTCTCCTGAGCCTGAGACCCTCCTGCCATGCTCAGAAGACTCCATAAGACTATTGTATGGCCGGCCATCTCATTCCCTCCAGGTCCCAGCTCTCAGGAATGTATTATATGTGTGTTCCATGTGTGCCTGTATTGCAGCATTTTTTAGTATTTTACTCATGTTTCATTTGTTTGGGCATGTGATTTGCTGAGAAAGCTCAGAGATGCTTCTGTGTACAGGCAGTCAGGACAGCCTCACAGTGTAGCCTCCACTGTGAGGTCATAGTCACCTACTCCCAACTCTGCACAGTCATTGTAGGGCTGAAAGTGTGTAGGCTTTTCTCTGCAGAAGACAGGAGGACATGTCACAAAACCAGAGGGTAAAGCCCGGGAGACATCCACTGGGCAGGCTTGGCTCCTGTGGTTTCTTGTCAGCTGTGGGTGGTGGTGGGTGGCACAAGTTATCGTTGGTGAAAACCTAGCTGAGTGCGGGAAGCCACCGTGAAGGGAGGAAGGCCCAGTAGAACTGCATGGGGAGTCGTGCTTCTCCGTTTAGAATTATCTTTCTTGTGAGTTCTTTGTAACATATCTTTCCTTTTATCATATTACTTTTCAGTAATACTGACTTTTCCTGACACTATTATGTATGTATTCCTGTTTACAGCTGTAAGTCTATTTGGTTTAACAAATGCTCACTGAGCACTGATATGTGCCAGCCTCGGGGCAGGTGTGTCCCCTTCCCCGGGAACAGTGCAGGCAGGCAGACAGGCAGGCAGGGTGTGTCCAGGGGGAGTAGAAAGGCCCCACCCAAGCAGAGCAAATGGCTTTAGATATGTGGAACCCTGTGGAAAGATCCCTGAAGAAGGGAAGGTGAAGTTAGGGAGATGTGTTGAATGCTTTGGGAAAGGGAACACTTCAGGTTGAGATAAGTCCAGAGCCAAGTGGGCAGGGCATTTGGGAGGAGTTTTGTAAGCCCAGATGGAGGTGGGGCATGAGGACAATTCCTGCAGACACCCCTGCCTGCAGCCCACATTCCAAGCAGAAACCTCTGACCTCGTGAACTGGGAGGGCAGCAGTGTTTCTGTATAAGGTGGCACCTGTCCCTGTATGCCATCCAGAGTTACAGTTCTGTGTATAGAAGAAAAGATAGTGTTTTATACAAGTGGAGACTGAGGAGAACCACTTATCTTCTCCCATATTAAAACATTTTTCTAGCCTATTTTTGGTGAGTATAAAATTATTTGAAGGAGGGCTAGGCACTTGTGGCTCAAGCAGCTAAGGCGACAGTCACATACACCTGAGCTGGCATGTTTGAATCCAGCCTGGGCCTGCCAAACAACAGTGAAGGCTGCAACCAAAAAATACCTGCGTGTAGTGGCTGGTGCCTGTAGTCCCAGCTACTTAGGAGGCGAAGACAGGAGAATTGCTTGAGCCCAGGAATTGGAGGTTGCTGTGAGATGTGATGCTACGGCACTCTACCCAGGGCAACAGCTTGATGCTCTGTCTCAAAAAAAAAAAAAAAAAAAATTATTTGAAGGTACAAATAACTCTGATAAGTTTTGGGGTAGAATATCTTATCATCACATTTGATGAATGGGTCTAAGTTCTCAGGCATATCAGATTCAACAATGAGTTAGAGCATGATACAGCCTGCCTGTTCACAATATAAAGGCAAATATATAATTCATATAAAAGTATATATAATACAAAAGTATAATGCCCTGCCAATAATTTTAGGAGAAATTTTTAAAGTATAATTTTAACCTATTCGTATGTTTTCAGTATACTCTGATGCCATTACTGAGGGAAATCAGGGAAATAACAGGTGCTCGTGCCTGTGTGTAGAGTTAACTGCCAGCAGTGGTGACCCACCTGTACTCCGGCACTGTGGGTGTGATGAGATTTTCAGAAATGGTAATTAATGAAGTTCCTAACAAAACTATGCAGGACCATCTTGACTTAGCAGCTTGGTGGCCGTGCATCTGGAAAATTTAGTAAAATAAATAAAACCTTTTCTTGGTGACATTAATAAACAAGAGTGAGCGTATTATAACAGCTTTAGATGTTGGGTCGGACACGAAGGACTCCAGAACTTGGCCATGAAGCTTTGATGCTTTTTAGTAGTCGTGGCAATCAGGACAACCAGCATGTCAGCGGGAACGGTCCCACTGTGAGAACTACTGCTCCAGAGCAAAAGACTTAATTGTGCCTCTAATTACAGATCAGGAGCTTACAGTTTCCTGTGACAATAACTTATCAGAGTTATTTGTACCTTCAAATAATTCTTTTTTCTTCTTCTGGTTTAATGTGTGTTGTTTGTTTTCAGGCACATGGACTCCATTTAACCCAGTGACTGTCAGGTCAATCATCTGTAAGTATCTGTAGACAGACAGGGTGGGGTGCTCGTCCTCTGTCCTGCTTAGATGCTGCTCCTGCTTCTTTTTCCTGTGGTCATACCTTCTCCTTCCTTTGGGAACTCCAGCTAGAAGATTGTTGGGAAATTTTATCTTTTTTTTTTATTTTCTCTATACATGTATATGTGTTTATTTGGTTTCCACGTTTTGCCTTCACAAAATTAAAGAGGCTTAAAATTTAGTAACAATAACAATGTTTAAGATAAGGACTAGAAACAAAAACCTCGTAAAGAACGAACTAAGATAAATACAATCAGAGAAGAAATCAGATGATTGCTGCAACAAAATATTGAGATATAATAATAATAATGCAAAAAAAGTAACATTCACATTGTCAGATAAAAGTATGTCTATCGTAGAATGGTTTGACTCTGAGATTCAGAATGGAGTCATCAGTTAATTTCTTTTTTTTCTTTCCAAATACTCAAAAAATAAAGAATATTTAATTTTATAAATAAAAATAGAAGATAATTTCAAAAAACAGATCATGCCAGATCTTATTGACAATAGAAAAAGAAATATTTCAAATTCTTTCTACTTCATCTGTATATATGTGATATTAAAATTGGAAAAAATATATTATTATAAAGGGAAATTGCAAACATACTTCACTTATAAATGAGGATGCAATATCCTAAACAACATATTAACAAGTTGAATTAAAAATTACTGTTTAGAGGCGGCCTGGTAGACATGGCCTTGCTCGTTTCCCCCTGGTGATGCTAACGCTAAAGCAGTTTGTGGGAAGGCAGCAAGTTCTCCTGTAGGCAATCAGGCAAGTTCCTGACGATTCTGATCACAAATACCTGAAAGACTGGGTAAGGGAAGAATCCAAAAGGAACAAAAGTGCCACTGAAGAAGATAAAACCTGGACGATGATCACTCAAGGCAACATGTAGCTCAAGGAGTTAGAAAAAGCACTTGCTTTGGCAAAATCTTAACTATAGCATATTCTGAAGGACTTTCAAAGTCTCCATGCATTTTGTTGAGTTTGGGTTCAATAACAGGCGTAACAGCCAAGTCTTGGTGTTTGTGTTTGGGGAAGATATCATAAGATGGAGCACGATATGTAGTAGAGAGCAAAGGAAAACACATCAAAACAATTGTCTTAGCACTGGAAAACACCCTGAGTCTTGAAAATGTTTCTTGATATGACAGCAATTTTTGAAAGAATCAAAAAGCACTATAATAAATGGCCGTTTAGCACATGGAAAGATGCTCAACATAGTTAATCATCAGGGAAATGAAAACCAAAACCACAATGAGAAACCACTTCACACCTACAAGAGTGGCTGTTGTTAAGAAGAGAATAGGGCCGGGGGCAGTGGCTCACATCTGTAATCCTAGCACTCTGGGAGGCCGAGGCAGGTGGTTTGTTTGAAATCAGGAGTTCGAGACCAGCCTGAGCAAGAGCAAGACCCCATCACTACTAAAAAAAAAAAAACAAAAAAGAAAAACTAGCCAGATGTTGTGGTAGGCACCTGTAGTCCCAGCTACTGGGGAGGCTAAAAGATTGTTCAAACCCAGGAGTTTGAGGTTGTTATGAGCTGTGATGCCACAGACAGAGTGAGAGTCTATCTCTTAAAAAAAAAAAAAAAAAGTAATAATATGTTGGTTAAGAAATGTGGCTCAAGCGGCTAAGGCGCCAGCCACATACACCTGAACTGGCAGGTTCGAATCCATTCTGGGCCTGCCAAACAACAGTTGACAGCTGCAACCAAAAAATAGCCAGGCGTTGTGGTGGGTGCCTGTAGTCCCAGCTGCTTGGAGGCTGAGGCAAGAGAATCGCTTAACCCCAGGAGTTGGAGGTTGCTGTGATCTGTGATGCCACAGCACTCTACCAAGGGCAACAGCTTGAGACTCTGTCTCAAAAAAATAGGAACCCTCATACATTGCTGGAGGAAATGTAAAATGGTGCAGCGATTTTGGAAAACAGATTCATTTCCTCAAAAAAAATTTTTTTAAACATAGAGTTGCCATTGGATTTAGCAATTCTATCTCTAGGTCTATAACCATCATTTGACTATAAAAAAGAAATGAGTGGGGCAGTGCCTGTGGCTCAAAGGAGTAGGGTGCTGGCCCCATATGCCAGAGGTGGTGGGTTCAAACCCAGCCCCGATCAAAAACCGCAAAAAAAAAAAAAAAGAAAGAAAGAAAGAAAAAGAAAAGCAAATGAGGGGCTGAAAGATGATACATATGGATGAACATTGAAAACCTGTTAAGTGTAACATACACTTAAGTAAAAGGAGCCAGTCATAAAATATCACAGATTATATGATTCCATTTATATGATCCAGAATAAATAAAAAATTAGTGGTTGTCTAAAGCTGTAAGTGGAATGAAGAGTAACTGTTAATAGGTGTAGGATTTCTTCTCAGGCTGATGAGAATATCGTATAGTTAGATGGTGGTGGTGATTGCACAACTATGAATATACTCAAATCCATGGAATTGAACATTCTCAATGTATGGTATATGAATTATATCCCAATAAAGCTGTTTTTTTTAAAAAACTAAAATACAGGACTAGGGGTACACAGACCCCAGGAGATACCCTGGAACTTTCTCAAAAAATCTTCTACACTGTCAGGGTAGCTGAGGTATGTGTTTCAGATGTGTCATGATTTGACAGAGGACTCTCCAAAAATTTAATTACTAGTAATGTGGATATTTATTGATAAAAGAAGAAATAGAAGCATAAGGAATGTTGGAGCCCGTATAGCCTATGGCTAGGAGGAGTGAGAGTTATAAGAAATACCTGTATAGCTCAATAATGGAGCACCTGGGTGGAAAGGGCGTGGAGAGAAATTTAGCTCTCCTAACAAGCATGAGAGCTCGCGAGATGAGAGCAGTGGAGAATTGGCAGTCTCTACACCTGTGGTGTTGAGAAGCATGAGATTAACCTTATATTAGGCTGGAGGAGAAGGCAGTCAGAGAACATGCACATTCTATCACGGACCCACTTACTCTGACTCTGTCTCCTCTCCTGCCTGCCTGCAGAACACATTATGGTATCTCTCTACTGAAGATTACTAAGCTCTGCTAAAGACTAAGATCTATCTTTCTAAGAAGACTGCTTTACTGTCTCTAAGACACTCTCTTTCTCTCTCTCTCTCTCCAACTAAAGTAGATAGACCTAAAAGAAACTGAACCTGAGCAAGGTAACTTAGCTGTCTGTGTCCGGAACCTAGTTAAGCTGGGCCCGAGACCTGGCCAGTCCTGGGCCTTGGCAAGAAGTGTCAGAAGTGACGTGTGACAAAGGAACACATTGATGCAGAAGAGGGAAGATTTTAGGCAACTTATGGATGAAAATTTTGTGATTACCTTAACATCCATGTGGAAAGAAAAAAAAATCATTAAGAAAGATTCTCCGTGTAATTGGTGCTCCTCAGTGACAGGAAAAAAGAGAATTTGAAGAATACAAGAGAGACAAATCCATCACAACCAAAGCTGACTTCAGGACACTTAATGAAAGAGATCAAATTTATAACATACTTCATTTAGTGAAAGCTTGTGGAAGATTCTGGGATTGGCAAACTGAAGTTGACTTCATCAACAGAGCTAAGAAGCTAATCTTAAGAATCTATTAAGCACCTGAAAGATATAGACAGAACTTTGCAGAATGATAAGTGGTATCCAGTATTGATAGATACTGATATATATATAGATAGATAGATAGATAGATAGATAGATAGATAGATAGATAGATATAGATATATATAGATAGATAGATAGATAGATATAGATATTGATAGAGAGGCAGAAATGGATGGTGGCATATGCTGATGACTTAGATTGCCAGGGTCCACCCTCACCTCCCAGAGCCTATCAGATTAATGCTGAGTACTTTTCCTTGAGAGTAGTCTTCTAATTCAAAATGCTTGGATGAGCCAATTTTCAGATTTTTATATGCATTAGTCAACCTATTGCAAAATGATCTAATAGGAGAAGCACTTCTGAACAGAACACTTTGAAAATACTTTTCTTTGTGTGACATGATATATTCTAGTATAGGCTGCCTCTAGTAGATCTAAAATCTTTATTTCAGAATATTATAAGGGTACACATGTTTGAGTTACTTAATTTGCTTTTATACATTTTAAGTCAAAGTTATCAGTACCCAGAATGTACGCTTTGTACCAGTTAGGTGTGAATTAATTCAATCCCTCTACCCAGTGCACACATAACACACTTGATTCCCTTTGAGTTTTACTTACAGGCACAGAAATGTTGATTGACTAGCTCTGATTTAGTATTGAGCATGTGTGTTTGTTTGGTTTTTGGTTTTTTTTTTTTTGTAGAGACAGAGTCTCACTTTATCGCCCTCGGTAGAGTGCGGTGGAGTCACACAGCTCACAGCAACCTCCAACTAATGGGCTTAGGCGATTCTCTTGCCTAAGCCTCCTGAGTGGCTGGGACTACAGGTGCCCGCCACAATGCCCAGCTATTTTTATGTTTTGCAGTTTTGCCGAGGCCGGGTTTGAACCCGCCACCTTCAGTATATGGGGCTGGTGCCCTACTTGATGAGCCACAGGAGCCGTCCTATGTGTTTGTTTTTGATTCTGTGATACTTCACTTAGAAAAATGGCCCCCAGTTCCATGTAGGTTGTTACAAAATAAACTAGCTCACCATTAAATCTAAAATCTAAAAATACAAAAAAATAAGAATTATTGTTTAAATAATGTACTTTGGTCAAACTTAATTCCAATTTATGTGAGAATTAGTCACTATTTTCCTTTTTATTTTTCCTTTCCCTTATCCCTCCTTCTCTGTCTGCTCTCCCCTTCCCCCACCCCCCACCTTGTCATTAATTGTCATTAATTGTCCTCATATCAAAGTTGAATACATAGGATTCATGCTTCTACATCCCTGTAATGCTGCATTAAGAATAATGTGTTCCACCTCCATCCAGGTTAATACAAATGCTGCAAAATCTCCATTTTTTTAAATGGTTAAATAGTATTCCATGGTATACATATACCACAGCTTGCCAATCCATTCTTGGGTTGAGGCGCTCTTAGGCTGTTTCCACATTTTAGTGATTATAAATTGAGCTGCGATAAAGAGTCTAGTACAAGTGTCTTTATAATAAAAGTTTTTTTTTTGTTTTTTTTGTTTTTTTAACTTCTGGATATATGCCCAGTAATGGGATTGCAGGATCAAATGGGAGGTCTAGGTTGAGTTCTTTGAGGTTTCTCCATACTTCCTTCCAAAAAGGTTGTATTAGTTTGCAGTCCCACCAGCAGTGTAAAAGTGTTCCTTTCTCTCCACATTCACGCCAGCATCTGCAGTTTTGAGATTTTCTGATATGGGCCATTGTCGCTAGGATTAGATGATATCTCAGGGTGGTTTTAATTTGCATTTCTCTAAATTAAGGATGATAAGCATTTTCTCATATGTTTGCTAGCCATTCGTCTGTCTTCTTTAGAGAATGTTCTGTTCCTCTCTCTTCCCCCTTGAGGTATGGGATTGTTGGCTTTTTTCATGTGGATTAATTTAAGTTCTCTATAGATCCTAGTTATTAAGCTTTTGTCCAATTCAAAATATGGAACCTTTCCCATTGGGTAGGTTGTCGATTTGCTTTCCTTAGCTGTACAGAAGCTTTTCAGCTTTTCAAGTTTAATTAAATCCCATTTGTTTATTTTTGTTGTTGCAATTACCGTGGCAGTCTTCTTCATAAAGTCTTTCCACAGGCCAATATCTTCCAGTGTTTTTGCTATGCTTTCTTTGAGGATTTTTATCGTTTAATGCCTTAAATTTAAGTCCTTTATCCATCTTGAATCAATTTTTGTGAGTGGAGAAAGGTGCGGGTCCAGTTTCAGTCTTTCACATGTGGATATCCAGTTCTCCCAGCACCATTTATTGAATAGGGAGTCTTTCCCCCAGTGTACGTTCTTGTTTGGTTTATTGAAGATTAGATGGTTGTAAGTTGTTGGTTTCATTTCCTCGTTTTCTATTCAATTCCAAATGTCCATGTCTCTTATTTTTGTGCCAGTACCATGCTGTCTTGACCACTGTGGCCTTGTAGTACAGCCTAAAATCTGGTATGGTGATGCCCCCGGCTTTGTTTTTATTACTAAGAACTGCCTTAGCTATACGGGGTTTTTTCTGGGTTCCATACAAAATGCAGAATCATGTTTTCCAAGTCTTGAAAATAGGATGTTGGTATTTTAATAGGGATGGTGTTGAATTGGTAGATTGCTCTGGGAAGTATAGACATTTTAACAATGTTGGTTCTTTCCAGCAATGAGCATGGCATGTTCTTCCATTTGTTAAAGTCTTCTGCTATTTCCTTTCTTAGGGTTTCATAATTTTCTTTATAGAGGTCCTTCACCTCTTTTGTTACGTACATTCCTAGGTATTTCATTTTCTTTGGGGCTATGATAAAGGGAGTTGTGTCCTTAATTAGCCCCTCATCTTGGCTGTTATTGGCGTATACAAAGGCAACTGACTTGTGGACATTGATTTTATATCCTGAGACATTATGTATTTTTTGATGACTTCTAAGAATCTTGTAGTTGAGTTGTTGGGGTTCTCTAAGTATAAGATCATATCATCAGCAAAAAGGGAGAGTTTGACCTCCTCTGCCCCAGTTTGAATGCCCTTTATTTTCTTGTCTTGCCTAATTGTATTGGCTAATTATCTAGCACTGTGTTGAATAGTAATGGTGACAAGACAACCTTGTCTGGTTCCAGTTCTAAGTGGAAAAGCTTTCAGTTTAACTCCATTCAGTAAAATATTAGCTGTTGGTTTGTCATAGATAGCTTCAGTTTAAGAAATGTGCCACCTATGCCTAAACTCTGCAGTGTTCTAATTAGAAAAGAATGCTGGATTATATCTAATGCTTTTGCTACATCTATTGAGAGGATCATACGGGCTTTGTTTTTGCTTCTGTTGATATGGTGAATAACATTTGTAGATTTATGTATGTTAAACCAGCCTTTTGTCCTTGGGATAAAACCTACTTGATCATGATGTATGACTTTTTTGATGATAAGCAATAATCTGTTGGCTAAGATTTTGTTGAAACTTTTTGCATCTGTATTCATTAGTGAAATTGATCTAAAGTTCTCCTTCCTGGTTTTGGTATCAGGGTGATGTTTGCTTCATAGAACATGTTGGGGAAGATTCCTTCCTCAATTTTTTGGAATAATTTCTGCAGTATGGGAATAAGCTCTTTGAAAGTTTGATAGAATTCTGGTGTGAAGCCATCCGGACCAGGGCATTTTTTTTTGTTGGGAGATTTTTTTATTGTTTTTTTATCTCAGTGCTTGAAATTAGTTTGTTTAGGAGATCTATTTCATCTGGGTTAAGTCTAGGGAGAGGGTGTGATTCCAAACATTGATCCATTTCCTTCACATTGTCAAATTTCTGGCCATGGGTTTCTGGTAGTATTCAGAGATAATCTTTTGTATCTCTGTGGCATCTGTTATTTCCCCTTTATCAGTTCTGACTGAGGTTACTAGAGATTTTACTTTTTTTCTAGTTAGTCTGGCCAAAGGTCTATCTAATTTTTTTATTTTTTCAAAAAACCAACTCCTTGTTTCATTAATTTTCTGAATGATTCTTTTGTTTTCAATTCCATTAATCTCTGATTTAATTTTGGATACTTCTTTTCTTCTGCTGGGTTTAGGCTTAGATTGTTCTTCTTTTTCCAGTTCTATGAGATGGCTTGTGAGTTTGTTGATGTGCTCTGTTTTTTGAATGTAGGCTTCTAAAGCAATAAATTTTCCTCTCGGGACTGCTTTTGCTGTATCCCACAGGTTTTGGTAGCTTGTATCTTCATTGTTGTTATACTCAAAGAATTAATGATTTCCTTTTTTATTTCTTCCTGCACCCAACTGTTATTCAAGGTAAGGTTGTTTAACTTCCATGCTTTTGTGTGAGGTTGGACAGTTTTTTGTTGGAGTTGAACTTAATGCTTAATTTTTAATTTGTTGTTTGACCCATCCTTTTAATTTCTAATCCTAAAGATTATAGGTATTTAAAATTTCTTAAATATTATTTAATTAGTTTGAAGCCTTACCTTTTAAAAAAATAATTATCTATTTATCTATTTTTATTTATAGGCCTTACCTATTTTTTATTATTTATTTATTTTTTGAGACAGAGTTTCAAGCTGTCACTCTGGGTAGAGTGCTGTGGCATCATAGCTCACAGCAACCTCCAACTCGGGCCTGAGCGATCCTTTTGCCTCAGTTTTTCTATTTTTAGTAGAGATAGGGTCTCGATTTTTGCTCAGGCTGGTCTCAAACTTGTAAACTCAAGCAATGCACCTGCCTCAACCTCCGAAGTGCTAGGATTACAGGTGTGAGCCACCATGCCTGGCTAGCCTAGCTTATCTAGACGGAGCACATTATGCAGTGGTGTGATTATACTGCACCCTCCTACTTAAAGGCTTAAGTGATTCTCCTGCCTCAGCTGGACCCACAGGCATGCACCCCCATAGCCAGCTAATTTTATGTTTTATTTTGTGGAGACGGGGTCTTTCTGTGCTGTTCAGGCTGGTCTCAAACTCTTGGGCTCAAGTGACCCTCCTGCCATGGCCTTGCTGAGTGCTGGTATCATAGGCAGGAGCCCCTGTGCTTGTCCTTTTCTTATTTATCTCTTACTGCTCAGTTTCATGATTCAATCTTTGATTTCTTAGAATATTTTACATGATAGTTTTTAAAATTTTAAGTAATTTTTTGTTGCAGAAGAATTATATATTCGTAACATAGCTACTTTATATTATCTTTCTGATTATGAAGTTCTTGGGAGGGTGGTCTACATCTGATTATGGTTCCTGCTGAAGCTCATACATTGTGGCTAATTTTCTTGGTATTTTCATAATTTTTATTTTGTGGATTTGTGTACAAACCAGGGTGTGAAGAGAGGGTGCACCTACCGGAAGGTGTGCGTCATTTCTGCATACCCACGGGATGGGCTGTCCCCAGTGGCACAGGTAGCAGAGACTTAAGCTCCAGATCCTACAGATGATAGGCCTGCAACTGCATATTCTCAGGAGACATTTACCTTGTTACTCCCCCAACTTCTTTGATTTTGGGACAGGCTCCTTTGTGGGGGAGGGGGATGGAATTCTTCTAGCCTGCCATCTCTTCCAGGTTCATGAGTCTTGGGTTCACTTCTCCTGCCTCAGAGGCCAAGGCATAGTGTCTAGCATTTCCCAGGGCAGCACCTCCTGTTCCTTGCTCTTTCGTTTGAGTCTTGAGGATTCTTCTTACTGTCTGTGAGCTCAGCAGTGTGCTGCAGTGTGTGTTTGGTATGAGTCCCCTGAGTTCTAGTGGTGGCACAGCAGGAGGACTTTCTTCAGCCTGTCTTGCCTATTGGTTGCGTGACAATCATGTGTCACATTAATGGAGGTGATGAGTTGTCACAATAATTTATAGATGTGGTGGTGGCAGAGACTTGGCCTTAGCACTAGAACATAATGTTGACAGATGGGGGCAGTTGCTTCCTCCCTGCTGGCGGGGTAGGCCTGGCCACTCCTCTAGTCATTACTCTGTATGCATGGTAGCAGCATGTCCTGCACCACTGGCACACAGTCCATATCTCGAATAGCGATGTGAAAACATCCCACACTTGGAAACAGGATTGCTGACTATTTGGAGGAATCATTAATATTCCATCATGTGAGGTTTTGTTGGATTGTACTTTTGCCCAAACCAAGAGTGCTTGTATTATAGTCTTTCATACTGCATGTGCGTGCATTTTTTTTTTTCTTAGAGACGGGTTCTCTGTCACAGCTAGTGTGCAGTGTCATCATCATAAATCACAGCAGCCTCAAATTCCTGGGCTCAAGTAATCCTCCTGGCTCAGCTTCCAGAGTAGCTGGGACCACAGGTGCTCCAGCATGCCTGGCTATTTTTCTCTTTTTAGGTTCTTTTGGCTTTTTTTTTTTCCCTTAGAGTTTTACTTTGTCATCCTTTATAGAGTACCATGTCATATAGCTCACAGCAACCTCAAACTCTTGGGTTCAAGCAATTCTCTTGCCTCAGCCTCCCAAGTATCTGGGACTACAGGCACCTGCCACAATGCCCAACTATTTTTTAGAGCCAGGGTGTCTCTCTCTAGGTTGGTCTTGAACTCATGAACTTAGGCAATGCACCCCCTAGACCTCCCAGAGTGTTAGGATTACAGGCGTGAGTTGCTGTGCCAGCCAGTTTTTCTGTTTTTAGTACAGATAGGAACTCACTATGTTGCTGGACTGGTCCCAAACTCCTGGGCTCAAGGGGTCCTCCCACCTTAGCTTCCCAAACTCTGGGATTACAAGTGTGACCCACTGTGCCTGGTCTCTAGTCTTATGTTACTGTCTGTGCCTAAAAAGAGACCAAATGATTTATCATTTTCTCTGCAGAAGAATTCAGACTGAGTTTTTCTATATTTTTTCTCCATTTTTGCAATTGTATGTGGATTATAGATTCTTTTGTATCTGAATCTGGAGTTAGAGTGAAAGATGATAGGTGAGGGTCTTTTGCCTAATTAAAGCAGTTTCTCATGGTGTGGGGCTGTTCTGAGCCTCCAGCAGTACTGTAGGTCTGGGATAGTAAGGTCCATGCTTGGGGCCACTTAGCCTCACTGTCCCTTGTTTTCTTCTCAGTAAAGCAAGTGTACCCCAGGGAACATGCTTTTCAGGACCTACTTCAGTGAAAAATATTGTTTCTATTTCTTTTAGGGATTTTCCCATGTGTTGTGCTTATACCTCTCTTTACACACTCTGTGGCATGTGTTCTGTCAGTGGGGTTAAGGGTCAGGGCTGGGTGACAGTCTCCCACAACCACCAGGTGGAGGTGATAAGACTTTCTGGACTTAGCCTCTCTTTGACAAGAAAGCATGTATTAACCACACATAGTTAGCAATTAGTGGGCAGCACCTAGGGCTCTGAAAGACAGGTTGGCAGGATCCTGGGGGGATTTTGCTATGATTAAAGTGTCCTCTTTCCTCAGCGATGTTTGACCGGGAAAACAAGGCTGGTGTGAACTTCAGTGAGTTCACAGGCGTGTGGAAGTACATCACAGACTGGCAGAACGTCTTCCGTACCTACGACAGAGACAACTCTGGCATGATTGACAAGAACGAGCTCAAGCAAGCTCTCTCAGGTTTCGGTAACGTGCTTCTCTCGATTGTGTAGCATATTTCATTTTGGAATCTAGGAGCCATTGAAAGTTTTTCCTTTTTACTTATTTTGTTGAACTTACTGATTTTTAAACAAGATCTATGTAAAAGTTTTGTGTACATTGCATAGGTTCATATTTGATATTATTTACATCATGAAGGCCATGTTTGATGTGGATACTTTTATGTAATTTTCATCCAAAATGAGATAAGGGCTATGCAAATCGTCTCTCTTGTGTGAAGTGAAATGATATCACAAACAAAATTTGAGAATGTGGCTTTTAAAGCAGTTTAAAGTGGGTAAAAGGAAAGATAGTGTGGGGCAGCTTATATTGCATGATGGATGTATCAGGATATGTGGAAAAGGTAGGTGAGGGTCTTTTGCCTCACCTATCAGACCTGGTTGACCTAACAAACAATCCTGTAAGTCAACCAGGTCTGACTGGGGTGGAGAGTCAAGAGTGCAGCAGTGTGTGCCCATTCTCAAGTGCACCCCACATGCGTGTGCTTAGTGTATGCGCTATGTGTGCATACACATGGACACTCATGTCAGGTTTGGATTTGGGACAGTGTGCTGTGCTCCACAGGCATGTTCGTGGTACCTGTCCAGAGTGCGTCCAGTGCCTTCCCAGTACCAGTAGGGTCTGAGAGGAAGCTGAGATTTTTATTTAAAACAGAAAAACTGAAATGTTTGGGGCTAGCCCAAGGCTTATACTGGTTACACCAAGATTTTAGTTTAGGATGATTTCACTGAGCACTTTGTTCACCCAGCTTACTCTGTTTCATGTAGAAAGCCGAGTATAAATGCCTTCTAGGAAAAATGAGAGGAGTTAGATCAGTGGTTCTCAGCCTTCCTAATGCTGCGGCCCTTTTCATACAGTTCCTGTGGGTCACAACCCACAGGCTGAGAACAGCTGAGTTAGATGATATTCTAATATATTCTAGGTATTTTGAGCTTTATTCATCAAAAGCACTTATTTCTTGTGATTGTGAACATGGCTTCTGCCCTTATCCTGATTCTCCTCCAGCATGTGTTCATGGTTATCTTTTCTTTCCTTTCTTGCCTATGGACACGGTGTCTCCACAGGAGATCTATTCTGAGCTAACCAGCGGGCCAGGATTTGGGTGGGACGTCTCCAGATGAGAACTTGGGACATGGCTGACCTTGCTGTGCCTTGGGTGGAGGGACTGGGGAGCCTTAGCTGACTCTTCTTAGAGGCAAGTGTGGAAGGCTGGGTGGGAAAGATGAAGCTCTCCTGGAGCCCAGTGCTGCCAAGTGAGCAAGGGCCACATGGATATAGGGACCAGTCAGGTCCCCATGTGCCATTTCTAGACGTTTGACCTCCAGTGGCCACAAACAGGTGGTGAGTTCAGGGTGGTCATCCTGTCCTTACTTAGTGTTTTAGGCCCCAGAGCTAAGTACCTTTTTGCTTAGTACCAGTAGAAACATAGGTATAGATATAACTGGTGTAGGGATCTGAGGCCTCTGCCTCCCAGTCAGATCTAGAATGCGTGGCCCTTTCTTGTGTTCTGAAGCCAACCAGCTTGAGCTGGGTGGTGACAAACCTTTTCAGACTCTCAAATGTTCTGTGGCCACATTTCTTTGGTTATCCTTAGAGTTTCTTCCCGTGTCTGGTTCTTGGTTCCCAATGCCCTCTCCCTGTATTTTCTATGTAAAGGAGCATTGTCATCCTTTTTGCAGGTTAATTTGAAAGCTTGTTTGGAGGCTCTAGTAGGGGAACGCAGCTACTCGTATACCCTTGACTGAAGAACAGTCCTCTATCAGGGAAGGTTGTCCTCTTTGACTTTCCGGAGGGACACACATGGAGCAGTCAGGGAGGAAGGGGACACCAGCCTAGCCAGCCAGATCAGACAAGTCAACCCTGGCAATCAGTGGGGTGACAAATGTCACAGACAGATTGCCCTCATATCCTGCAGGTTAATTTGAAAATTTTTCAGTAGTAACTGTTAGGAAGTTGACCTCAGAAACAAGAACTCCTGTTTTGCCTTGACTCCTCAGTGCAGATATTTTGCTCTCAGGTTAACAGGAGGCTACACGTCAGCTCAGTATCCAGGGTGGGGTTACAGGGGATTGGGGAACCTGTGGGATTTCACCCTGGGGTCTCCGGCCAGCCCTGGCACAATGTGACTCTAATAGGGCCACATGGTGGGTTTTACCATCCATCCATTTATTAATACCAACTACGTGCTGAGTGGATGCCTGGATAGAAGGTGGGTCCTCATGCTTGGGCACTTACTGCCCCAGGCTCACCATCTCAGCAGGTGCAGTCTAGGCTGTGAGTTTACTTGTCGTTTATTTCACACACAGGAAACCCCCCTTCTAGTGGGCAGTGCATGTCCGACAGGCATTTGGGCAGAGGACAGTTCAACCACCCAGATTCCCCCACAGGCATCTTCCTCCCTTCACCAGCCTCAGGCAGCCATGGGCACTTTTCAGCTGTTTTCTGTCTTTCCCTGAGGTTGTGTGTCCCTTTCTTGGCTCAGGCACTCCCAGCAGGTCTCAGGCCTGTGGTGTGTCCCCGCATGTCCCTGGGGTATGTCAAGTAAGTGGGCATGTGTTAACGAAGTCAGTGCCACCGACTCATCTTGTAACACTGGTGCTGTGTGCTGTCATGGTAGTTCTGCCTGCATTAGGGTTCAAGGGCATGAGCAGCTCTGCCCCTGTTTTATGACCTTGGCTGGTTGAAGATACCAGTGCCATGCTGTGTGTGGGTCTGTGTTACAGTGTGCTTCCATTGACTGTGTGCTGGTGGCTAGTTGCTGTCCAGCTTTTCCCAGGTGGTCATGTGGGGACACATAGGTTGTGCTGGGCTGATCTTGGTGCTGAGAGTGACAGTAAGTTTCTGCACACAGCTGGCTGCCTGCCTGCCATGTGGCCTGATCCCAGCATGACTGCAGGTGATTTGTTGGTTGAGGATTTTTGCTGCACCCACAGGGGCTATTTTGTTCCTGAAGTCCAAGGTATTCCTATCCTTGTCAGATGATGCCATCGTCACATCTTAGAGGCTTGAGAAGATGTAGGGAAGGACCAGGGGAATGGGGAGTGTCTCCACATGGCCCCAACCTGCCTCAGCTGAGAGGGGTCCCCACTAGACTTCCTGGGGCAGGCAGTGGAGCCCACATGGTTCAGAGTTGTGATGGGCACTTGTCCTATTGGATGGGTGCAGCTCGTTTTCCCTGGGAGGTGGAATGAGTGACTTATGTGGAGGTCAAGTCCATAGAAGGAGGTATCAGATGTAGCCTGTGGTCAGCATGCTGGTCTGATTCTCATTTCTGTTCTTAGAGAACAATTTTCTGCCAAGGATTTACCTTTCAGATAAATGTTCTTCTTTTTATAGTTTGTTTATCATTTACTAGTCTGATTCCATTAATTCTAGGAGCACTGGACTTGCTCCCAGTGTCTGTGCAGAATCTGAGAATCTTGTACCTCTGTCACTGTCCTCTGTCCTTCTCTTGTCTTGGCAAGTGACCTCTTATGGCTATTGTCCCCCTGTGCACACTGTACACAGTAGTGCTCCTGTGGCTGTGTCCCAGGCTCTTTTCTGATCTGGTGCAGGTGTGAAGGGGTGGAATTGATGGGCTGGAGAGGGGAGTGTGCATCATCCTGCAGTCCCCTTCCAACTCTGGGGGAGGTCTTGCCTTCTGCTTAGCTAGCAGGGAGGGGAAGCCAGAAGTGACTCCATCATCATATGTGGAGGACCCCAAACTAAAGTCACTGAATTACGTGACTGCTCTAGAAGGTACCACGTACATGTTAACACGTTTTAATCAATAAAATGATTAAGTGTGCATACAGGTAATTAACTGTGCAATTCACTTAGACAATAGGTGTACACATCTTTGCAAAGATTCCAACAAGACTGCAAACCATATAAAAATATTTTGGCGCATGGATCTTGTCTCCTGACTCAGTTACACAGGTAGTAGGTTGGGAGATAGATGGGGAAGAAGCAAGCAGGTATGTACTTTCATCTAGAGGGGCCTCCAGGGCTGGTCTATGGTCTTCTGGTAACTCCACATATTTTCAGAGCCATAATTTTGGACATTCTCAGTGACTTGGAAATGGAATCCTAATGCCTCGGTGACTTTGGTCTTGGTGAGCCAGATTCCCAGCCTGTGCACCTCATTCCCCAGGTCACATACTCCCATTTATGTGGGAGTGTCACCAGCCGCTCCTACTTCCTTATAGTGATGTCTGGTTAACTGGAAGCCTTCCCTGACATTCTGGCTTTCGGAGTAGCCCAAGTAGTTCTAAGTAGCCCAAGGCTGCAAATCATTCACAACTTTCACCTCTAGGTAAATAACCATAACGAAGTCAGTAAAGAACTTTTAAAAAAGATTACTTAGGCGGCGCCTGTGGCTCAGTGAGTAGGGCGCCGGCCCCATATACCGAGGGTGGCAAGTTCAAACCCTGCCCCGGCCGAACTGCAACAACAACAAAAAATAGCCGGGCGTTGTGGCAGCACCTGTAGTCCCAGCTACTAAGGAGGCTGAGGCAAGAGAATCGCCTAAGCCCAGGAGTTGGAGGTTGCTGTGAGCCGTGTGACGCCACGGCGCTCTACCGAGGGTGATAAAGTAAGACTCTATCTCTGCAAGAAAAAAAAAAAAAAAGATTATTCCACTGGGTTCAAAGAACTAAGCTCAGGTACCCTGTGGTGAATTTTGCAGATGCACCCCTGGGATGAATGTAGCTAACTAATGTGAGAAAGAGTCTGCCTGTAGCAGAGGCAGCTTTCAGGGTAGGACCGGCTCCAGGGGGGTACTGATCCTCAAGCCTGTTGCTTCATGGCACTGCAGATGACTACAGACTGATCATTTAGGAAGTATGTCTCCCTCAGACTGCCTTTGAATGAATTTGTACTTTTATTCCCACCCAGTCCTGCTTTGTTTGCTATCTTGAGGCTGTGGGGTCTTGTGAGGGAGAACAGGGACGTTGATGCCAATACCTGCCCTCCTGGTCCTCTCCTCACTCGTACTTTCCCTCTTCAAGGCTATCGGCTCTCAGACCAGTTCCACGACATCCTCATTCGGAAGTTTGACAGGCAAGGACGGGGGCAGATTGCCTTTGATGACTTCATTCAGGGCTGCATCGTGCTGCAGGTGAGTGGAGTGGGGGCAGGTGCCCTTGGCCTTCAGTTTAAGGATCAGCCATGTGTAGGATTAGTTTTTAGAGCTTATAAAAGGTAGTCTCATCTCTGAGAAGTAACAGTGATGTTAAAAAGTAGTGTTGTTCTCTCCTTGGAAATATAGCTTGTTCCATTCAAGGACAGGAGATTTTTGTTCAGTATCTAGTGGGCTATTTATATATATATACTATGTTATAATTTTGCAAAAACAAATTCTCATTCTGAGAAAATGGGCAAGTTTTTGTTGTGGTTGTACCTGTGTGTGCCTTTGTTGTGGTTGTGCCTTCGTGTGTGAGGTGAGTCATGGGCCTGGGTCCCTCCTGTACATGCCATTGTCTGGCTGGGCTCCCCGTTCACACTGACCCTGCAGTATCTCACTTCCCTGCAGCAGTTCTGTGATGTCCATATTGCTGGTCTCTCTGTTTTGCCAATGAGAAAACAGAGAAGCACAGAGACCACTGAAGATGGAGAGCGGGATTAGTGGGGCACATATAGACCCTGCTTCTTCTAGGGGGATAACTAGGTTCCATAGATTTAAACTTTAGAAATGTTTTATAGGCCTTTGTATCTTTGAAGCTTTTTATGACAAATTTCAAAGACAATGTCCAAGACAACAGTGAACTTGGATCTAACATTATTAACTTACGTCCAGTAAGATATGTTATCTCCATGTACCACCATTATTCTGAAGCAAATTCCACTTTTTGGAAAGCAGATATCTGTTCCATAACTACCTCAGTATAACCTATTCTAAAAGGTAAGTTTTTAGTTTGACTCCAAATTGACTCCAAACTCTTAGCAGCTTTGGAATCCATGAAGAGATGTGAATAGCACAAGATTTTTAGATATGATGTGGAATTTTGGGAAATGTTTTCAGATTTATTTTTTTTTCTATTTAAAATGGTAGATCAGTAAAAGTGAGTTTTCTCTGATTTGACTATTCAGTGACTGGCAGAGTACAGGGTTTGTTAACATTAAAGCTTCAAACCTCTAAAATGGGACCACAACCAGTGGCTGCTTCTCAGGGCTCATGCAGGGTTGAACACTTCAGAAAAAGATGCAGTGTGAAATTAGGCACTGTGTCTGGATTGCTGTGGGCCTACGTAAATAAACACCTGGTCTCATGTGGGCTTTTGGCAGCTGGGGTGATGCTGTCTAGTGCCCTGGGGCTGACCTTCTCTTGGCCTGACTACTACTTCCCAGGTCCACTCCATCCTCAGAGTGGCCATAACTATTAGTAAAAATTTCCTCAGAAATCTCTTCCGTTCATCTGTTTTTTTTCCAAAAGGAAAAAGGCTTTTTGAAAATTATGTTTCAGTAGAAATCTTGGAAAAACACAAAGTATAAAGAAAGAAAAAAATTATCCTTTCTTTAGCCAGAGCTGTCTACTGTTGATATCTCCTGTGGTTTGTCTTGTGCCAGTGTCCCCACACATACATGTCGGAGCAGGCCGGACCGTACTGCCCACGCCAGTGCAGGAGTCTAGTGGAGGTGGCCAATCCCATGAGTCCTGATGTGCGCTAGCTATTGTTTTCTTCTGTTATCTCATGGAAGTGCACTGTGCCTATTTATTCTTGTCATTAAAATTCTTCAGAGCCGGTGGCTCCTGTGGCTCAGCAAGCAGGGCACCGGCCCCATATACCAAGGGTGGTGGGTTCAAACCCAGCCCCGGCCGAACTGCAAAAAAAAAAATTCTTCTGCTGGCAGGAGGGTCAGGCAGAGGGCTAGGCCCTGCTATGCTGTGGACAGGTTCCAGGAGGAGCTGGGAGACTGCTTTCCTGTGCCGAGCCCTACATGGCCTAGGTGCCCAGCACAGCAGTGGCCGTGTGGGAGGGGCCTTCCATAGGCACAGTTGTAGAGCAGGAAGGAGGGACCTAGGCCACGTCACTCACTTGGGAAACTGGGGCTCCAGCCAGAGGTTTGGGCCTACTGTCCTGTGTTCTCACCATCCCACGCTTCAGGCTCTGTCCTCTGGTGGTCAGGGACCTCTGTGCTGGTATTTGGAGGTAAGAAACATAAATGATTCTGAAATTGGGTTCATAAATTTCTTTTACCTGACACCTCTTGATCCCTCTGTTTAATGTCTGTTTTTTCCCTACAGAGATTGACGGATATATTCAGACGCTATGACACAGATCAAGATGGCTGGATTCAGGTGTCTTATGAACAGTATCTGTCCATGGTCTTCAGTATTGTATGACGCTGGCCTTTCAGGAATAGAAACATTACTTACAGAAAAAAGACCCAAAATGCCAAATCTCTTACCTGTAACAGAACATGGATGCAGTTAGATGCTGTTTTTCTTTCAGATTTTACCATGTGGGGACCTGGCTGTACATATGTGGATAAGTTGATTAATGTTTTGCAGTTGTGATAGAAGCTATGTCATTATAGTACAAACATTAGATTTGGTGACTATTTTTTTGTGCCATGTCGGAAATGGAATAATGTTTCGGGTATTGTGCTTGCAAAACAATGCATCATGTGCTTTTCTAGATAAATGTCCAATTCTATAGTGGAAATGCTTTCATTAGCCAATAGAAATTGTAAAATAATATGGAACTTGCACAGAAGGCTTTTCATGTGCCTTACTTTTTTAAAAAGGAGTTTATTGTATCATTGGAATAAACAATAAAGTACAAATTTGGGGTCTACTTTCAGTTTTTCAAAACAAACAGGTCAAAGAAACAAGCCCCTTGCAGCGTTGTCCCAGGCCTCACCACAATGTTCACTATGTCAGATGTGCTGGCTCCTTGGGAGCTCCAAGGGTCCAGGGGACATCTTCTAGAATGTTCTCCAGCTCAGCCTGTGAGGCTCTTTTTTTTTTTGGAGACAGAGTCTCACTTTGTCACCGTTGGTAAATTGCTTACCTCAAACTCTTGAGCTCAAGCAATTCTCTTGCCTCAGCCTCTAGAGAAGCTGGGACTACAGGCACAAGCTATTTTTAGAGATGAGGTCTTGCTGTGGCTCAGGCTGGTCTTGAAACTATGAGTTCAGGCAATCCACCTGCCTTGGCCTCCCACAGTCCTAGGATTATAGCTATGAGCCCTGGCAGCCAGCCCCCATGAGGCTTTTTTAATGAAAATTCAGAAAGATTGTCCTGTCTACTAATAGGGTATTAAATTTTATAATATGAACAAATCCTAATTGATTTAGAAGGTTGTAAATTTCTGTGATTTATAAACGATTTAACCACACTACACTGCCCAGTGTCTTAATTACAATTTTCATACAAAACTATAGCACACACAATAGCCAGCTATTTGTCACCAGCGCACCATCACCGCACGGCCCACCCTTCCTCCCTCAGATCTCCTGTTAAAGCCTGAAATAAACTTACAAGAATAAAGTTTGTGCTGTGATTACAGCTCAGGTGCCTACATACAGATTGGTTCTCCACAAGGGAGGGAGCTGCTCTTGAAGTCCTCAGTCCCGCACAACACCAACAGCCCAGAAACAGGTCTGGGCCTAAAGCCCCATATCCTGAGGGTCCTTAGAGGTCTAGGGTGGGGCCCTCCATCCTGGGTATCCTCGGGATCTAAGACAGGCTGCTTTTACCTCGGGGTGGGACTCACCACCCTGTCCACTTTGCTTGGTTTCCACTGGCCTCGTTTCTCTCCAGACCATGAACTGAAGGGGCTTGAGTTGAAGGAAGAGGGATGTCCACCTTGTGGTCTGAGTGTTTCTCTGGTTACAGGGTCAGCTGTGCTAGCCTATTCTCTGGTTCCCAGGCCCTGCTCTGCCCCAGGGCTTGGTGGGAGCTTTCCATGGCCTGTCACCATCTCCCTTTGCAGTGGCCACTTGGCTGGTAGAGCCCACTTGCTGGGCGTGGGCTCCTTACTGCCATCCCTGCTGTTTGTGGTGGTGTGGGTCTGTCCTCAGGTCCTGGCTGGTATGTTTGTCCCAAGTGGCAGGCCTGGCCCCCACACCATCACCATCTGCTGGATCCAACATTCCCCCCTTATGTGTGCTGAGCTGGGGCTGGGGCCATAAGGATGTCTGGGTTCTGGTGGGGATCTCTAATCAGAAATGGGATGTCCTTGGGTTTCCTCTGGAGGCCTGGCATAGTGGGTTTCTTATCTTTGGTGCCTGTGGTTGTAGGGATAAGAACATCCCTAGTGGGGTGCTGAAGGGGACTGTGGGGACCTCATTGAGGGGCTGCAGCAGAGCTGGGTCCTTGGGTCACTTGACAAGGGACCTATAGGGCTGAGACTGAGCTTATGATCTCAGTCACTGACTCTTAATGCCCAGGCCCAAATATCCACACATTCAGCCTCCTGCCCCATCTCCCTGGCACCTTTAGTGAATGTTTTCCAGGCAACACCCTGAACCTGCCCAGGGCCTTCAAGAAATGCCCTTTCCTCCATTACCTCTGACCTGCCATGGCCCGTGCTCAGGGTGAAGGCAGGTGTCCTGGCCACCCCTCAGGACCTTGAGCTTTCTTTCTGTGCAGGGGGCCCCAATGCTGCCCTGTGTTCCATCTCAGTCCTCTTCACCCTGCAGCCCCCTGGTCCCTAGGCTCATCCCTGGCCTGGGCTCCCTGGGAACAGTTCTGGAGGGCAGCTTTCAGAGTGCCTGTCACACCACTGAAATTCTTGGAGAGGTATCTGCTCCAGGTACAGAGTGAAGGCTTACCCTTCGTGGATCAGGTGGGGCCTCACACAGCTTTTGCTGAGAGGCCAATTCTCTCACACTGTATCAGTTACTGGTGAAAAAATTTTGTAAATGTAATTGGCTCTATTCCCTAAAATAAAGCAGGTGAAGACCACATGAGATGGACACTCTCAAAGAAAAGTTCATATTGTGGATGGATTGAGATTTCTTCCTTACTATTCACAGGGAGGGGCTGTCCTTTGATAGAGATGTGGGTTTTCAGTGGTTCAGAGGTGTGGTACAGACACAGGTGTGTGCTATACATACAGGTGAATGGTACAGACAGATGTGTAGTACAGGAACTGGTATTCAACACTTGGGTACCCGAGGGACCCAGTTCTGCAGGCTGCTGTGACCCAAAGACTTTAGGAAGTTAACTTTGAGAATTATTGGGCAAGAAAGGGCAAAAGTCCCATGGGATTTATGAGCCATTGTTAGCAGATGTTGAGTAGGGTGGTGGGTGGCTCAACATGGCTAAAGTCAGGACAGATGCACATCCAGAGCTGCACCTGCTATGGATGGGTGACCCCAGTGGGGCAGAGCTGACTGACTTTCAGGAGAAAATTGTGCTCAGAGGATGGGAAGGGTCCAGAGCTAAGGGTTCAGCCAGTAGGGCAGAGTGAGGCTTGAGCTTGGGAAACACAGGTCTGAAAGAAGGACTTGAGTATCTGCTATCTGGAAGCCCTGGCAGGCAGGGCTGGAGAGCAGAGCCTCCTGTCCATCCACATGCCCCAGCACATACCCCATCCTCAGGGACCTGACCTGGGCCACCGGGCGCCTAGGGAGGCTTTGAGGAGGGAACTGTAGAACCCACTGCTGGGATCCCTGCTGAGCCAGACCCCATGTGCTGGCCATCTGGCCTCTGCCCAGAGGATTCCAGGAGCAGAGGCTGTGGCAGGGAGGGGGGCGAGGTCAGAGGTCGTGAGCTCTGCAGCTGCTCACCTGGTGCGTGGTTTCCCACCGGCACCCTGCCCTATTAGCTGAGACCTGAGGGTTTGCTCTAGGTGAGGCTACCTGTCTCACCAGGTGGCACAGCAACCCAGGGGTCTGCAAAGGGCCTTGGAGCTCTCAGAGTCTGGGCTGTTGGCATCAGGCTGCTTCTTGTGCCCACAGCAGCTGCAGAGGGATAGCAGAGCATGACCTCTGACCTTAGCTAGATGGCAGAGGGGAGGGCTCTGCAATCCCTGTGATATCTTACCTCCTCACCCCTGGCTCTTACTGGTTGTTTCTTTCTGTTGGAACTGGGTTGTTTGCACTAGATGAAGCCCAGTTTCTTGACCTCGAAGTGAACAGAGGCACTGACAGCTGGGGGCACTGCTGGGATGGGAGGCACTGACAGCTGAGGGCACTGCCCAGGCCTGTGCTGCCTACAGCCACATGTGAGACTGTCACACTCAAGTCCCCAAGATGGAGCCACAGCTTACCATGTGACTGTCACATAGTTGTGGACCCACTCACCATACCAGGGCCTTCTGGACTGGCATATGCTGAGGGGGCCTGCCCCTTCTGGCCCTCCTGGAGGAGAGGGTCTGAGGATGACACCTGGAGCCCCAAGGGGGCCCCTGTTGGTCTGCAGGGGGAAACCTAGGCCTTCACCTGTGCAGGTGCAG
Source organism: Arctocebus calabarensis (assembly GCA_963573935.1). Lineage (NCBI taxonomy): Eukaryota > Metazoa > Chordata > Mammalia > Primates > Lorisidae > Arctocebus > Arctocebus calabarensis. Next base: position 45,080 of record CAUYON010025255.1, on the reverse strand, counting down.
GCAACTGCCCCCCCTTGACCTGCTCCCACCACCCTGCAGACACAAAGCCCACACCAGCATAGTGGCCACAGACACTTACCTCTGCCACTTTGTGTGTTTTTAACAAATCAGAAGGTACTACACACTTGAAAAAAGTACAGAAATTATAGTAAAAAGAAGAAACTGAAAGTTCACTCATAACCTCAAAGGTGTCCAAACTTTCTCTGCATAATTCACTTTCCAAAAACTGGATCGAGCCTGGGCACAGTGGCTCCTGTCTGACTATAATCCTAGCACTTTGGGAGGCCAAGGTGGAGGGATTGCTTGAGCCTAGGCATTAAAGCACTGCCTGGGCAACATAGTGAGACCTTGTGTCTACAGAAACTAAAAAAAAAAAAAATTAGCCAGGCATGGTGGCATGTACCTGTAGTCCCAGCTACTGGGGATGCTGAGGTGGGAGGTTCACTTGAGTCCAGGAATGCAAGACTGCAGTGAGCTATCATCATGCCTGGGCTGCACTCCAGTCTGGGCAACAAAGCATGAGAGCCTGTCTCATGAAGAAAACAAACAAACAAAAGAACCAAGGTAAAAGTAATGATTTTTTAAAAAATATAGCAATTTAGCTGCATAATGCTGCATTTACCAGCTGACTATTTTGAGCCTCTGCTATTCATCCAAAACCAACTGGCTGTTCCTTGGATAGGGAAGTGACCAGAGAGATCCAGTGACTACCTGTTGAACAGATAAACAGTAAGGAAACGGTGGCATTCCAGTGCCCACTATGAGGCGTTAGGAGGACAAGAGGGCAGCTGCACAGGAGGGAGAGCTGGCCTTGGCCCTGGGAAAGATCAGGACCCCTGAGCAGACAGCAGACATGAGATGCACGCACAGGCTTGTTTATTTAGGGGACATGGGTGAGGGGGCTTTGGGCCAAAGGCTTGTTTATTTAGGGGACATGGGTGAGGAGGTTGTGAGCGTCAGGGAGATGGGATTTTACTCCGGAGCCAAAGGAGGGACACCAGGAGTGTATGCTGAAGGGGTGGCCCCAGGGACTACTGAGGGACACTGGAAGGGGGACGGATGACCCCCAGGCCAGCCCCAGTGAGCGGGTGCGGGAGAGGGTGGATGCAGACGTCAGGATGGGACGGCACGCAGGCTCAGGGTTTGAGGCGGAGGGTGGAGGGGTGAGGAGGGAAGCTCTTAGAATAATGGGAGCTCAAAGTCAGTACTGGCAGGACAGAGGGGACCGGGTAGTGTGGTGGAGGGAAGTGTTGTCTGGCGCCCCAGGCTCGCGAGGAGAGTCCGATGGTCGGAGAAGCTACCTGCACCGGCGACGCTGGCTAAGTGCGCGCTGCGGACCGCAAGCTCCGGCGCCTCTTGCCGCAGACAGAGGGCGCCCAGAGGCCGATTCTCTCTCGCGGCCTAAGGGCTGGGAGGAGCCTGTGGGAAGGACGCTGCTCAGGAAAGCGCCCAGTCTGGGTGTCCACGGCTTGCAGGTCTGCTCAGCAGGGACGTACAGGACCGCGCACACCAGTTGTGCAGGACCCTAAAATGTCCTGGACGAGAGACGTCGCAGAACGACCCTGCGTGCCTGGCTTACATCCGTTCCCTGGGAAGTTCAGGGTCAAAGAGTATCATAGTAATATTTTATATCGCTTATAAAAACCTTTAGTCCCTTTGATTCTCCCGACCCCATGGAGCAGGCGAGACGCTATCCCTACTTGATCTATTTGGATCGAAACAGTCCACCCTCACCCCGTTCTCCGGGCCAAAGAAACCCTTGCCCAGTAGCTAAGTACAGCCAGCGGAGCTCAAACGACATCTGCAGGTGGGAGGAGAACAGATGGTCCAGGTGGCTGAAGCGTGGGGCCTCGAGGGGCCCAGGGCACGTCCCCACCTTTGCCAGCCCAGATCTGGGGCGACCACCGGGACGCTGGGGATGCCTAGGCAAGACCACACCTCTGCCGACCCAGATCCGGGTGACCACCGGGACGCGGGGGGTGCCCGGGCACAACACCATCCCTGCCAACCCAGACCTCAGGGACCACTTAGACGCGGGAAGCGCCGGGGCGGTGTGGTCTGAAGCCCTCACGAATGCGCGCGGGCTCCCCCTGCCTCCTCCCCTCCGGTGCAGCTGCGGGGCGGGGCGGGCTCGCGTGCCAGGGTGGGGCCGCCCGTCCGGTGCCCGCCCCGCGCCTGGTCCCCGAGATGCAGAAGCCAGCAGCCACACCGCTTCAGCTCCTGACCCGAGCAGGCTCTCCTGCCGGCGCGCCTGAGCTTCTGCGCACCGCAGGTCCCGGGTAAGTGAGCTCAGAGGAACCCGCCTCGTGCCCCAACCGTGGGCGTGCAGGACTGGAGGGGCTGGGCGCCCACGTAACCCAAAAGCCGGCTAACCCCTTCCTCGCGTCGTCAGGCCTTGGGGTCGCTAGATGGGGCGAGAGTTCTGGCGTCCGACTAGCTGCTTCTCACTTAAAAACCCGACCTTTGAGGGAAGTTGTTGTCGTCCTGCTGTTCCTGGTCCTCAGTTTCCCTTTCAGTAGTGTTTCCACCTCCCTCACACCCATACGTGTGTGGTGATGACACGTCGAGGGAGCTGGGTTAATTGTTAATTGCTCTGGGCTCAATTCTTTCAGAAGTATTTTGGGGGGAAGCTGGCAAGGGGCTTCGACCTGACCTCTTGGACCAAGGACGGGGTCTTCGTTCTGGTGGGGCTGAGCTGGGAGGGCCAACAGCGCCAGGCCCAGTGGATTCACACTTTTGCCAAGGGGTGTCCGAGGCTTAGTTTGTTTGTAGCACTCCCAATTTCTTTGTCACTGAAGTCTTTGAGTGGCTGAAAATCTCATTGTGGATATGGGAGGAGGGACGTGGAACCCTGGTGTTGCTGGAAGTCTGAGTAGCACTGACCGCGAGGGACGCCCCCCCCCACCCCACTGAGGTTGCTGCTGTAATCCCTACTGGGTAGGCTGTGGGAGTCAACCATGGACAAGTGACTGGCCAGGGACCGCTCTCCAGGGCTGTCTTCCATCAGTGGTCAGAGGCCTTGGGCAGCTCCTGCCCGTGGTCCCTTCCCAAAGGCTTTTGTTCCCTGGTTAATGTGATGTGCTGACACTGGAGCAATCTGAATGGCCAAAGTGTCCTATGGGCCTACCCAGCTGTGGCCACCCCAAGGGCCATCACAAGTGGGAGGGGCTTGCCTCCTCAGGACCTCTGTGTGACCAGCCACAGGCTCTGGACCTGGAGGGGCTTGAGGAAGGGTGTGTGTGTGTGTGTGTGTGCATGCTCTAGTATGTGGGGCCCATGCCACCTTGGTCAGTCCTCCAGCAGCCTGTAGTTGACAGCTGTCACTCATTTTACAGAGAGGACATCAAAGTAGGTAACTTGTCCAGCATCTCAGAGCAAGTGACCAGTGGTGCTTGGACTGAGATGGTGAGTCATGTCCAACCTGCACAAAATAGTAACTTGATGTGGGCCCAGAGTCACTGAAAATGCACCAGTGAAAAGAGACTGAGAAGATGTCCCCAGACCTGATGGTTGGTAGATACTGCTACCTGGGGGTGGTTTTTATTTTGCACTTATCTGTGTTTTATACAATGAACAGATATAACTTCTATTGTAGGAGAAATGTTCTTAGAAAAACTCAGATTTCTCAGAGAATCATGGTCAGCTTACAGCTTAGCACAGCATAGGGCTCACCTGTGAGCTGCGCATTTGGCAAGATGAGGACTGTGGCCCTTGGCCCAGGCCACAAAGAGCCCAGTGGAGAGGGTTATCTACAAGGTGCCTTCTACCCACATTTGAAGCAGAGAAGGAAGCTGCCATCAGCAGGCTAGGGACACCTACATCTTGCCTCGGAGGGGTATTTCTGTGAGGAGTTTTGTTTAACTAGATGGAGGCTTTATCTGCTTGAGGAGAGAGAGTAAGTAGTCAAGAAAACAGGACAATCTATTACGAGAATATCTGCCTCCCATATTTAGGGTACATAGGGTAGGAACCAAGGCACAGATGGAAACCCAAGACTGATTTGCTGTGACCCCAGTCCTCCCATTGGGGAAGTACTCTGAGAGCATTTATCTGCTCTTGGTACTTTTTGCCCAAACCTGGGCTTTTAGGACTGTTCCCTAGCAATAGGTGGGAAGACACCCAGGAAGACATGGCTTGGTCACTGCATTGCAGGCAGTGGTGGTCACCAGCAAGTGTCTAGTGCGTGAAGCTGGTGAGGGCTACCCCACAGACACTTCTATCTCAATTCCTGCTGCATGGATGAGAGTCTGGATGTAGGAGAGTGGGAACGAATGGCACCACCCCCCACAATATCCCCCTTACCCGTGGAGCCCTTGCTGCCCTTAAGGTCATTGGGAATGGGGATTAATCAGGCCAGTGGTGTTGGGACCACTGGGATTGGGTCTGCTGGGACTGGTGTAGGTCAACCCATTCCCCTTCACCTTCTTTGACCTCAAGGGGTGGTGGTGGGAGCCTGGAATGCTGGGAAACATCCCTTGCCTATTCTGCCCCATTGGCTGGGCCAGGCCTGGGTGTGGCTCGGGAGTTTCCTGTTTGAGTGGAAAGGCCTTGCCGCTGAGATGATATGGCCTTGCATGCTGGTCTCTGGCTACAAACTGCCCAACCTAGTTTCTCAGAGAAGTGCTCCAAGAAGTGCACCAAGCCACGTACGACATGGCCATGGCAGAGGGTGAGGACAAGCAACCCACACCACCTCCTGAAGTATTGTCTCCTCTCCATCTCTCCCTGCCCACTGGCATCTGTCCCTGCTCTAGCCCTTAGCCCCTGCAACACCATCACTATCCACCTACCCAGACCATTTGTTCAGGTCTCTCCCATTCTGCTTTCTCCACTGGATCACTCTCCTGCTTAAAGACCCTTGTTTGACCCCAGAAAGCCCTGTAGCCACTGACCGACATTCTTTGCTGCCTTATCCACTAGATTTCCTGTGGGCCTTTCCATTCTCACTGTGCCAAGTTTTCTCCTGCCATTTGCTTTCTTTCTTAATACTTGAGAAGTCTTATTTATGCTTACATGTAAATTTGTGTTCTATGTTTTTATTGAGGTAAAATTCACATAACATGAAATTTAACCACTTAAAAGTGAACATTTCAACAGCATTTAGTATATTCACAGATCCGTGCAGCCACCATCTCTATCTCATTCTAAAACATTGCTATCACCCCAGATAGTGCTTACCTGTTAAGCAGTCACTCCTCTCCCAGAGTCCTTATCTTCTTTCTATCTGGATGAATTTGCCTCTACTGGATATGTCATATACACGGAGCCACTATGTGTTTGTGTTTGGCTTCTTTCATGTAGAACAGTGTTTTCAAGGCCGTCCCTGTGTGGCAAGAGTCAATGCTTCATTCCTTTTTATGGCTGAGTGATATTTCACTGTTTTGTATGCACCATGTTTTGTTTACCCATTCACCAGTTGATGGACACTGAGTTGTTTACATTTTTTGGCTATTGTGAATAATAAGGAACATTTGTGTGCAAGCTTTTCTTCAAACATGTTTTCAGTTATCTTGGGTATATACCTGGGAATGGAATGACTGGGACTTATGATAACTCTGTGTTTAACTTTTTGAGGAAACACAAAACTGTTTCCCATAGCAGCAGCACCATTTTACATTTCTACCAGCAATGCACAAGGGTTCCACTTTCTCCACTTCCCTAATGACACTTGTTCCTTTTCTTTTAAATAGCCATCCTAGTCGTGTAAAGTGGTATCTAATTATGGATTTTTTTGCATTTCTCTAATGATTTATGATGCTAATCTCATTTTCATGTATTGACCATTTGTATGTATTCTTTGGAGAAATGTCTATTTAAATCCTTTGCCTATTTAAAAATTGTAACAAAAATTATATTTTTGTTGTTGAGTTGTAAGAGTTCTTTGTATATTCTGGATACTAGATCTTATTATATATATAGTGTGGCCATGTAGTGTGTGTGCAATTTAAATAGTTACAACTATATGATTTGCAAATGTTTTCTCCCATTCCATGGGTTCTCTTTTCACTTTCTTGATAGTGTCCTTTGAAGCAAAAGGTTTTAATTTTTATGAAGTCTAATTAGTCCATTTTTAAATTTTATTATTTGTGCTTTTGGTGATATAACTAAGAATTCATTGCCAAATTTAAGATCATTGTCAAAACTAAGGCCATGAATATTAATCCCAATGTTTTCTTCAAAAGTGTTAATAGTTTTTTAACATGTGGGTCTTTAATCAAGTTTATGTTAATTTTTTCATATGTGTGAGGTAGGGGTCCAGCCTTACTCTTTGGCATGTGGATAGCCAGTTGTCTCAGCACCATTTTTTTTTTTTTTTTTTTTTTTTGAGACTGAGTCTCACTTTGTCACTCTTGGTAGAGTGCCATGGAATTGTAGCTCACACCAACTTCAACTCCTGGGCTCAAGCAATTCTCTTGCCTCGGTTTTTCATTTTTAGTAGAGATGGAGTCTTGGTCTTGCTCAGGATGGTCTCAAACTCCTGAGTTCTAGCGATTCACTGCGTTGGACTCCCAGAGAGCTAGGATTACAGGCATGAGCCACTGCGCCCAGCTGTCAGCACCGTTTGCTAGAGAGACTGTTCTTCCCCCATTGAAAGGCCTTGCTGCCCTCATTGAAAAGCAATTGAGCATAATGTGCCTGGTTTTATGCCGCATTTTCTTTTTTTTAATGCTTTAAAAAAATTAACATTTTATTATGGAATTTTAAATATCTTTTATAAAAATATTGCATAATAAGACAAATTAATAATAAGCCAGCATAGATGGTCAACAATCAATATCGGGTAACCTAATTTCATTTAAACCTCACTCTGCCAGCCATAGACTATTTAGATTCCTATCCTCCCCAGATTACGTAGAAGCAAAATTCCTAACATACCATTTCTTTCATATGTGTTTTAGTATATATCTCCAAAATATGCATACTGTGAGAAATCAATTTTTAACTTAATTTTTCATTTGAATTGAAAAACTTTAATATTAAATATTAACTACAACATATAACAGTAAGAGTAACTATGAAGGGTATGCTAGGGTTGAGGGTGAGTGCCTAAGGAGCACACCAGGAAGGGAGTCCCCCTACCCAAAGCTGGGGTTTAAGCATCATTGGAGAAGTATGGTTCAGCCTTCTGGAGGGGGAAGTTCGCTGTGTTTCCCCATCTCTGGCAGTGGTAGGCAGAAACAGAAAGAAACATTGGAAACTCTGGAACCAGGAGACGCCCCTTCCTCCTGCAAGGTTCCTCTGCTGGCAGGTGAACCATGCTCACTATAAGAAGAAATACTTAAAGGGCTCAATCCATTAATGCGGAGCAGGCAAGGTAGGGTGAATTTGGAACCTAGAGGGAATAAACAGGTAACTGGCACAACTTTCAAGTACTATTATGTCACCTCATGAACACCATTTCTCCACTAACTTGCTCTGTGCTCTAATTGCTGTACTCTTGAGGTCTACATAGGTTATGAATCCCACAGCACACTGTTATTATTATTGTTTAAAAATACCTTTATATTTTAAAGATATTTAAATAATAATTTTATAAATTAAGTATATTTACCCATGTAGTTACAATCTAGTATCATTTCTTTTGGCATGAAGACTTCCCTTTGTATTTGTTGCAGTGTGGGTCAACTGCAATGAATTCTTTCAGCTTTTGTATGCCTGAAAACTCTTTGTTTTGCCTTCATTTTTGAAACATATTTTCACAAGTCTTCGAATTCTAGGTTTCAGTTTGTTTTTTCTTTCAGTGCTTTAAAGATGTTGCTCCACTGTCTTCTTGCTTCTGTTGTTTCTGATGAGGCATCTGCTATTATCCTTATTTTTGTTTCTCTGGACACAGTGCCTATTTTCTCTGGCTTTTAAAATTATTCTAATTATCACTGGTTATGAGAAATTTGATTCTGATGTGTATTGGTATAACTTTCCTTACGTTTCTTATACTTAGGGCTCATTGAGCTTCTTGGATCTGTATGTTTATAATTTGAAAAAATATATGCTATTATTTATTAAATGTTCTGTCATCTCCTTTCCCCTTCAATCCTTTGGTCTGAGTTACACATAAGTGTTTCATTTTTATTTAAGCACTATTGCAAATGTTACTAGTTTTAAAAAAAATTGAATTCCAGTTATTCATTGCTGATATATAGAAATATTATTAACTTTTATATATTATCCTTTTACCCTGCTAGACTCACTGAACTGAATAATTAGTTACAGAATATTTGTTTTTGTAACTTTTTGGAATTTTCTGTATATACAATTATGTTGTCTGTGAACAAATAGGCCTTTTTCCTTTCCCAGTTTCATTATTTTCATTTATTTGTCTCACTTTAGTGCTTTGTCTAGTACACAAATATAATGTTTAATGGCAGCAGCGATATAGCACATCTTTGCCTTGTTCATGTTCTCAGGGGGAAGCATTCAGTTTTCCACTCTTAGATGTGACATTAGCTGCAGGCTTTTTATAGATGCCCTTTATCAAGTTACTTAAGTTCTCTTCTATTCCTACTTTGATGAGAGGTTTTCTTTTAATTTTCACAAACAAAGTTGGATTTTGCCAAATGTTTATTGCATGTATGGAGATGATCTTACGTATTTTCTTTTTTTTTGTAGAGATAGAGTCTCACTTTATTGCCCTTGGTAGAGTGCTCTGGCGTCACACAGTTTACAGCAACCTCAAACTCCTGGGCTTACGCAATTCTCTTGCCTCAGCCTCCTGAGTAGCTGGGACTACAGGCACCTGCCACAGTGTTCAGCTATTTTTCTGTTTTGCAGTACGGCAAGGCCAGGTTTGAACCTGGCACCCTCCGTATATGGGGCTGGCACCCTACTGGATAAGCCATAGGTACTGCCTGTGTATTTTCTTTTTAGTTTATTAATAGAGATAGTTGTTGCAGCCCATATAGCCTATGGCAAGGAGGAGTGAGAGTTATAATAAATACCTGTATAGCTCAATAATGGAACACCGTGGTGGAAAGGGCATGGAGAGGGATTTAGCTTTCCTAACAAGCATGAGAGCTTGTGAGATGAGAGCAGTGGTAAATTGGCAGTCTCTACACCTGTGGTGTTGAGAGGCATGAGATTAGCCTTATATTAGGCTGGAGGAGAAGGTAGTCGGGAGCGTGCACATTCTATCACGAACATGCTTACTCTGACACTGTCTCTTCTCCTGCCTACAGAACGCCAGCATGGCTTCTCTCTGCTGAAGATCACCAAGCTCCGCTAAAGACTAAATTGGTAGCTTATATCAGACCATCTGGGCCTGGAATTTTCTTTGTTGGTATTGATATAAGGTGTAAGATCTATCTTTCTAAGAAGACTGCTTTACTCTCTCTAAGACACTCTCTCTCTCTCTCCAGCTAAAGTCAATAGCCCTCAGGCACCTAAGAGAAACTGTACCTGAGCAAGGTAACTTAGCAGTCTGTGTCCAGAACCTAGTTAAGCTGGGCCCAAGACCTGGCCAGTTCTGGGCCCTGGCAAGTGGTGTCAGAAGTGACATGTGACAGATAGTGAGCTACAGTGATTGATATTCGGATGTTGAAGCATCCCTGAATTCCCACTTAGATAAATCCCACTTGATTATGATGTATTATCCTCTTTATATACAAAGGGTACCAAAAAATGTAAATATATTTTAAGGAAGGAAAAACTGTATTAGAATTTTAATATTCAATATATACCAATAACAAAAGATGAATGCAAGTCACATTGAGCACCTCTTGTAATTGCAAAAGCAAAATGTGACTTGAGTATTACAAATTGAGTAAAGTTTTTTCCTTTCTTAAAATGTATATACATTTTTGGCACCGTTTATATTAGTGAATTCTGTTTCATGATACCTGAATTTAATTGAGGATTTTTGTGTCTATTTTCATGAGAGATGTTCTATAGTATTCTTTTCTCTTTGGTTGAATATCAGGGTAATGGTGAACTCATAAATAAGTTGCCAATTTAAAACTTTTTTTAAAACTTTGATTTTCTGCCAAAGATTGCAGATAATTGTATTATTTCTTCTTTAAATTGGTAGCTTATATCAAACCATCTGGGCCTGGAATTTTCTTTGTTGCTATTGATATAAAACTTATTTCTTGAGTGAGTTTTGGTAGTTTACGTCTTTCATGGAATTCCCATTTCATCTATATTGTTGAGTTTATGAGGTTAGTATCTGTCTTATTCTGCCTGGTGTGCCATAACAAAATACCATAGACTAAGTAGCTTAAATGACAGAAATGTATTTCTCACAGTTCTAGAGGCTGGGAAGTCCAAAAACAAGATATGGACTGATTTGGTTTCTGGGGACGCTTTCTTCCTGGCTTGCAGATGGCTGCCTTCTCACTGTATCCTCACTTGGTGGATGAAGAGTGAGAGTGAGCTTTCATTTCTCTTCCTCTTCTTATTAGAGCTCCAGTTTTGTGCCATCAGTGATCCATCTTTATGCCCCCATTTAACTTTATCAACTATAAGGTTAAAGCCTCTATCTCTAATACAGTCACAAGAAATCTGACACTTCAAGGCAGTGCCTCTGCCTCATTGAGTATGGCACTGGCCCCATATACCAAGGGTGGAGGGTTCAAACCCAGCCTCAGCGAAACTACGACAAAAAATAGCCAGGCGTTGTGGTGGGCACCTGTAGTCCCAGCTAGATCAGAGGCTGAGGCAAGAGAATTGCCTAAGCCCAAGAGCTAGCTGGAGGTTGCTGTGAGCTATGACACCACAGCACTCTACTGAGGATGACAAAGTAAGACTGTTGCTAAAAAAAAAAAAAAAAAAGCTGAGGCTTCAGCATACATTTTTTGAGGTACACAATTCAGTTCATAACATTATTCTCTTATTTTTTTAATGTTTGCAGGTTCTATAGTGATGTATTCTCTTTCATTCCCGATATTGGCAGTTTGTGTCTTTTTTATTTTTTGATCAATATGGCTAGAGGTTTATTAATTTTGTTGATCTTTTCAAAGAACTATTGGGTTTCATCAATTTTTCTTTCATTTTTGTTTTGAAGTTTTATTGATTCCTCTTTATTATTTCCATCTTTTTACTTGATTTGAGTTTATTTTCTCTTCTTTTAGTTACTTAAGTTGGAATAAAGTATTGCATATTTTAGACCTTTAATTTGTTCTAAAGTAGTTTTAATACTACTGGTTTCCATCAAGGTACTGGTTAGGTGCATCCTACAAAGTTTGATGTTTGTATTTTCATTTTAATGCAGTTCAGAATTTTTTAAAATTTTCTTTGAGGTTCCCTCTTTGACCTATGGTGATTTAGAAATGGATTTCTTTCCAATATTTGGGAATTTTCCAGGTTTTTTTTTAGTTTAATTCGATTATATCAGAGAACATAGTTTGTATAATTTCTTTTTTTTTTTGAGACAGAATCTCAAGCTGTCACCCTGGGTAGAGTGCCATAGCATCATAGCTCACAGAAACTCGAACTCAGGCTCAAGCAATAATCTTGCCTCATTTTTTCTATTTTTAGTAGAGATGGGGTCTTTTCCTCAAGCTGGTCTTGAACTCGTGAGCTCAAGCAATTCACCTGCCTCAGCCTCCCAGAGTGCTAGAATTATAGGCGTGAGCCACCATGCCCAGTATATGATTTTTATTTTTAGCAAAAATTTGTTAAGAATTGTTTTAAGTTCCAGAATATGGTCTCTTTTGGTGAATGTTCCATATGCAAAGAGTGCATACTATGCTGCTAGATCAGTGGTTCTCAACCTGTGGGTCGCAGCCCCTTTGGACTGTATTAAAGGTTTGCAGCATTAGGAAGGTGAGAACCACTGTGATACATAAAACATCCTATAAATTTCCATTAATTCAAGTCTGTTGTTTGGATATTCTGTATCCTTACTCATTTTGTTTACTTGTCCTCTTGGTTACTGAGATAGGAGTGTTGATATCTTTCTCTTCTTTCAGTTTTATTAGTTTTTGTTTCATATATTTTGAAGTTCTGTTGCTGAGTACATATACATTGATCATTTCTATGTCCTTTTAGGAAATTGACCCCTTTATTATTATGTCGTTTTCCCTAGTAACATTTCTTGTTCAAAGAAGTCTACTTTGTGTGATACTCCAACTTTGTTTGATTAATGCTTGTATGGTTTATCTTCTTCTATCAGTTACTTTACCTACTTATGTCCTTCTACTCAAAGTGGGCTTCTTATATTTAAAGTGGATCCATGTGGCCAGGCACAGTGGTTTGTGACTGTAATCCTAGTACTCTGGGAGGGCAAGGCTAGTGGATTGCTTGAGCTTACAAGTTTGAGACCAAGAGTAAGAAGAGCAAGACCCCATCTCTACTAAAAATAGGAAAACTGAGGCAAGAGGATCGCTTGAGCCCAAGAATTGGAGGTAGCTGTGAGCTGTGATGATGCCATGGCATTCTACCTGGGGCTACAGCTTGAGACTCTGTCTCAAAAAAAAAAAAGTAAAAATAAGATAAGATAAGATAGATACATGACACATTTTTTATATTCTTATGGCACTTTCCACACAAGGTAGAAACTATATCAGGCTTCTTCCCAAGGCTTTTGTCCCACAGCCTGGGATGGGTGATTGTTGCTTACAGGTCTGCGTTAAGAGCTCAGACAACCACAATTGTACAGAAAAGTCAAGATTCTATTACAAGAAGGGTGATGCCCTCCTGGATGGGGGATAGGCAAACTGCTTGGGGTTCATACCCTGTCCTGCTCTTCAGGCCTTTGCTGGGGTGCACAAACTGTGTTAGCAGTGAGGCAGCATAGTCAACTGTGCTTGGGGAATGGGTCAGTGACAAAAGGGGAATTCCAGCACTGGAGAGTTGAGTGTACATTTTAGTACAAAAGGAAAGCCTGTTGGCCAAGGTCCATGGCCATCAAGGGCTCCAGCTCCAAGGAGAAAAGAGATGAGAAGAGGAAGAAGACTCTTCAGAAACACCACAGAGCAGGGTGGTATGGGCACTTGTTAGGCCATAGGCACCAAGAGGAAGTGCAGGCCAGTGAAACCCCCTTGGTGCTGGATCCACCATGAGGGCCTGAGGGTGCCAGACCTTCGCCCCATGGGATTGAGCTTGGGCAGGTGGGTCTTGTCCCACCTCTGTGACTTTGGGCCTTCACATGAGGCACTGGGGATGTGGGAAGGTACCAGGGACAGGGGTGGGAGTGGAGGGTCACACCAGGAGCATGGAAGTCAAGGAGGGGGTTTCCAGGGACCACATGAGGGGCACTGGGGGTAAAGGGGCTCACTGAGGTCTGCTGAGGCTCACCCTTGATGCCCCCTGGTTTTCCAGGGCCCAGGACCATGATCCCGCCAGGCGAGTGCACATATGCAGGGAGGAAGAGGAGGAAGCCCCTCCAGAAACAGTAAAGTATCTCATCTTCTGTGTTCACTCATTATTGCTGATGAAGGGGAAGAGTTTGTTTTCAATAAAAAAAAAAAAAAAAGAAAGTGAGTTTGAAGAAAACAGTGAGGGAAAGGTGTGGGAGCTATAGGCTTCTTCCGGAGGGTGCCACCCTGGGAAAGGTCCCCACCAGTGGGAGTTGGGGGGGGCACCTGAGGGGGAGATACCCTGGGGAGCGCCAAGGCCTTAGGAGGCACAGTTACAGGGTGTGGCACATGTAGGCCATAGGCACAGCTATGCCAGCCCTATGCGGCCCCATGGAATCTGAGTGTGTGTGTGTTAGGTTATGTGAGGCTGTGAGTGTGGCTGTGTGTGTGCGTGAGACTATGAGCATGAAGCTGTGTGTGAAGCTGTGTGAGTGTGGGGCTCTGTGTGTGTAAGGTGGGGTGTGAGGCTGTGAGGCCATGTGTGTGTGAGGCTGTGAGTGTAAGGCTGAGTGTGAGGCTGTGTGAGTGTGAGGCAGAGTGTGAGGATGTGTGAGTGTGAGGCAGAGTGTGAGGCTCAGTGTGAGGCTGTGTGAGGCTGTGAGTTTGAGGCTGTGTGAATGTGAGGCTGTGTCTGTGAGGCTGTGTGAGTATAAGGCTGTGTTTGTGAGCCTGTGAGTATAAGGCTGAGTGTTAGGCTCTGAGTGTGAGGCTGAGTGTGAGGCTGTGTGTGTGAGTCTGTGAGTAGAAGGCTGAGTGTGAGGCCGTGTGAATGTGAGGCTGAGTGTGAGGCTGTGTGTGTGAGTCTGTGAGTATAGGCTGTGAATGTGAGGTTGAGTGTGAGGCTGTGTATGTTAGTCTGTGAGTATAAGGCTGAGTGTGAGGCCATGTGAATGTGAGGCTGTGAGTATGAGGCTGAGTGTGAGGCGGTGTGTGTGAGCCTGTGAGTATAAGGCTGAGTGTTAGGCTGTGAGTGCGAGGCTGAGTGTGAGGCTGTGTGTGTGAGTCTGTGAATATAAGGCTGAGTGTGAGGCCATGTGAATGTGTGAGGCAGTGTGTGTGAGTCTGTGAGTATAAGGCTGAGTGTGAGGCTGTGTGAATGTGAGGCTGAGTGTGAGGCTGTGAGTGTGAGTCTGTGAGGGTTGCAGAGGTGTACCCAACTGTAGCAGTGTCCATGTGTGGCCATGTCTAGGACACAAACTGCCCTCCTGGCCTACTGCTGTGGGGACCTGAGAGCCACACAGCCCCACCAGTGTGTGTGTGAGAGGGCTCATCATGCTTACGGAGCTGACTTCATATGCCGTGCAGAGTGGCTGTACTGTTGTGGCCTCTGTGTGCTGAGGGCTGGGGTGTGGGGTCTGAAGGGGCAGCATCCTGAGGGCCAGGAGGGGCCTGAATCTTCTCTGATGCAGTGGGTTGGTGGGCAGTGGAACCTGCTTCCAAGTCCATGCTCAGCACAGGCTTGTCTTGGTGATGAACTTATCACATTAATTAAGAAAATAGCTTTGCCTTATGGCTGCAAGCAGTGGTCTCTGTGGTATGGCAATTGAGGGAGGAATCACAAGTAAATTTCCTGCTTTTATTATGTTTTTATTCCAATTCAGAGGCCTGAGGTAATGAGTTTTTGAGGCATTTACATTTTGTTTGCTGATGTTTTGAGCTAGTAGTGCTTTCCTCTAGTTCAAAAGTTAGAGAAATTCCCGTAGCCTGGTTCCCTGCCTGAAGGCATCTTGTGAATCCCTCAAGGGATATTTTATGAGTAAATAAGCAAATATGCTTGTGCAGTCTGTACATTTCCTCTCCTTCTGTCCTTAGAGATTGTTCCCCATCAGTTCACCCTTTTTAAGCTACACAGTGTGTAGATATGTTGAATTGTTTTGCCAGCCCTCTGTTAGTGCCTGCTTCAGTTGTCTCAGGTCTCACGTGTTGTCCTGCACATGTACAGGATGTTGGGAAAGGCAGCCCTCCTGGGTGCTGAACGTGGCAGCATGTCGGTGTTGGGGTACCAAGGTGTTTCAGCTGGCCATCTCTCAGGGTCGTATTGGCAGCGAGTACCTTAAAGGATAAGGTAATACCTCCCATGGAGGCAGAGCAGTGATCTTTTCTTTTCTTTTTTTTTTTTTTTTTTTTTGAGACACGGTCTCACTTTGTTGCTCTTGGTAAGTGGTGTCATAGTTCATAGCACCCCCAAACTCTTGGGCTCAAGCAGTTCTCTTGCCTCAGCCTTCCAAGTAGCTGGGACTACAGGTTTCCACCACAGTGCCTGGCTATTTTTAGAGATGAGGTCTCCCTCTGGCTCAGGCTGGTCTTGAAACTGTGAGCTCAGGCAATCCACCTGCCTCTGCCTCCAAGACTGCTAGAATTACAGGCGTGAGCCACTGCGCCCCGCCTGATGTTTTCTATAAAAGGGGTGGATTCCCTAAACTCAGTGTCCTCAGCAACACATACAGCAGCCTGACCCTTCTGGGCCACTCCAAGGGACTGGAGGACACAGCGTAAATGACAAACATGCTGATTCTCATATGGTGTGCTATGAGTAGTGAGAACTTTGTCTGCAACTCGAGGTTTCAAGTCTCTTTAAATTCTGGACCCAATACTCACACGGAGGGTAAGAACCTACAAGTGGAGTGTTCAGTCAGAGGCTACAGGCATTTACAGTTGTATAGTTGTTGCCAAACTCCTGGCATTAGAGGCTGTGTCCACTGAGGGCTGTCATCAGTGCCTGTTCCCTGTGCCTTGGTGTTCATGTAGTATTTTCTAGGCTTTGGCCATTTTAATTTGCATTGTTTCTTGTCATAAGTGAGATTTAAGAGCTATTCCTTTTCTGTGAATGGTCGGTATATATATATTTTACTCATTTTTCTGTTAGATTGTTTTTGTGCTTTTTGATTTGTAGGATCTTGTATACTGGAAAAATTAATTCTTAAGTGGGTTTGAGATATTTTACTCCAGTTTTGATTTTACTTATGGTGTTCTTTACCTTGTAGTAAAATATTGAATGTTTATGAGGTTGAATTTATCAATCTTTACCTTTGATTTTGTGGCTAATTCATTTTACATCATGATTAGTAAAATCTTCCCTGGTACAAATTTATAAGAGAATATTTCCATTATTTCTTCTAATATGCTCTATGAATCTTTGAAATACATATGTTGACTCAGCACCTGTAGCACAGTAGTTATGGCTCTAGCAGCATACACCGAGGTTGGCGAGTTCGAACCCAGCCTGGGGCAGCTAAACAACCATGACAACTATAACAAAAAATAGCCAGGCGTTATTTGGAGCGTGTGTAGGCCCAGGTACTTGGGAGGCTGAGGCAAGAGAATGGCTTAAGCCCAAAAGTTTGAGGTTGCTATGAGCTTTGATGCCATGGCACTCTACCCAGTGCCACATGAGACTCTGTCTAAAAAAAAAGAATAAAATACATATGTTTAAATTTAAAACTTTTGAGCACTAAGAAAAAAAAGAAAAAAGTTGAAAACAGAAAAGAAAAATAAAAAAATTGTGTTGGCAGTAGAGTTACTTGAATAGTCACTAAACATTTTCAGACTCAGACAGACACACACACTTCTAGTGCATTTGCTTGTCTGGGCAGTGCATATAGACATATCATGACCCTGAAAGGAGGTAATAGGCTGCCCCGCAATCTTTACCCGAGGGCTGCTGGGTATGTGTGGAGAAGTGTTACAATAAATGCCCTAGGGACGTACTGTGGGGAAAGTGGAAGCCAAAACAGCCATGATTTTTGATGTTGAGTACAAGGGCATCTGTCCTGCAGTCCCCCTTAGGAAGTGAGATTTGCTGGTTCTGGCTGTCCCATCTGTGGCTCCCACCATATCCAAGGGCTATGTGGAGTTCTGGTCTGGTCCTCATCTCTGATAAAGGTTGTGGAGGATTGAGGTGAGTATACAGTCAGAGGTGGAATTGGTCTGGACTCATGAGTGTTGGCTCCTGGGCTAGAACCTTCTCCTGGTTGCAGAGGGCACCTGGGCTACTGGCTGGAGACATCTTCCTCTTGGCAGTGCCCTTAAAGACCTTCTTCCACTCCCTACCCCAGCCCTGGTATCATTTGAGTTCTGTGGATAATTCTGAACCCCCAGCATTCTCCCAGGAATAAATGCCTTGTGCCACCATCTGCATGTTTGATGCCTGAACTCTTGTTCATTGAGGTCCCCAGAGTCCTCACTAATACAGTGCCTTCAGCTCATACAGTGTGGGAACCGAGGGGTTCCCTTTGTTTCTGCATTTGTATCTTTAGTGTAGTTTAATTGAAGTACATGCATTTCAATGGAACTGCACTATTTAAATTGTATGATCTGTTGGTTTTGACTTTGTATGCACCCATGAAACCATCACCAAAATCAAAAGTATAGACATTTCCATCACTCCACAAGTTTCCTGATGCCCCTAGGTAATTCTTCATTCTTCCCTTCACCTGCATCCCCAGGCAGCTCTGTCTGCTTCCAGTAGCTGTAGATGATGTACATTTCCTGCCATTTTGTGAAAATGGAATAATACAATATTTTGATGGGCTACTTTCAATTGGAATAATAATTCTGAGATTGATTCATGTTTGTATCAACAGTTTATACCTTTTTATTGCTGAGTAGTATTCTGTTCCATGGATGTGCCAAATTTGTTTATTCCCCTGCAGATGAAAATTTAGGTTGCTCCCATTTTGGGGCTATTACAAATAAAGCTGCCTTGAACATTTTTGTACAAGTCTCCATGGGTGTATGTTTTCATTTTTCTTGGGTAAATACCTACCAGTGCAATTGCTAGGCCATATAGAAGGTATATGTTTAAGTTTTTAAGAAACTATACAAACTGTTTTCCAAAGCAGTCCTATCATTTTATATTCCTGGAAACATTTTATATCTGGATACAAATAATTGTGAACATTTTATTTTAGTCTATGATTTGCTTTTTAATTTTCCTAATACTGACTTTCAAAAGTTGTTTGTTTGTTTGTTTGTTTTTGCAGTTTTTGGCCAGTGCTGGGTTTTAACTGTCACCTCTTGTATATGGGGCTGGTGCCCTACTCCTGTGAGCTACAGGTGCCACCTGACTTTCAAAAGATTTTCTTAAAAGATTTTGATGAAGATGAATTTTTCTTTCTTTCTTTTTTTTTATTAAGTGTATATTAATGCAATCATGGGGTACAATGTGCTGGTTTTATATACAATTTGAAATATTTTCATTGAACTGGTTAACATAGCCTTCATGGCATTTTCTTAGTTATTATGTTCAGACATTTATATTCTACATTTAGTCAAATTTTTGTTCATCTATGTTGTTAGAGTTCCTGAGACCCTAAAGTCTCAAAAATTTTGAACAAATTTTCTTGTAAAGTTTTATAATAATTTTACATTTAGGTCTAAAAATCCATGTTGAGTTCACTTTTTGGTATTATGTGAGGGTTGAATTGATATTCATTTGTTTTTGTGGATATACAGTTGTTCCAGCACCATCTATTGAAAACAATTTCCTTTCCCTATTTTATTGCCTTTGTATCATTTTGAAATAATTTCTCAAATAAATAGATCCAATGAAAAATATGCAAGGCTATTTCTAGACTCTATTATGTCCTATTCATCTATATTTTGTGTTTTCTTTAATAACCAAATCTTTTGTTTTTTGCAATTTTTGACTGAAGCCGGGTTTGAACCTGCCACCTCCGGTATATGGGGCTGGCGCCCTACCCCTTGAGCCACAGGTGCCACCCTATAACCAAATCATCTTTAATATTGGGGTTTTAGAGAAGGCTTAAAATCAATAAGATAAGTCCTCTAACTTTGTTCATCTAATTGGGTATTCTAGGTCCTTTGAATTTCCTTTTAAATTTAAGAATCAGCTTGTCAATTTATATAAAAATTTGTTGGAATTTTAATTGAGATTACATTGAATCTATAGATCAGTTTAGGAAAGAATTGCCATCTTAATAATATTGAATCTTCCAACCCAAGAACATGGTATAGCCTTCTATTTATTTAGGTCTTTTAAAATTTTTCTCAACAATTATTTTACATTTATTTATGTTTAGATGTCTTGGGTTTCTTTTGTGAGATTTATTTTATATTTTTGGTGCCTCATAGCTTTCTTTTTTAAATCCCCTTCCACCTGAGCTGGCTTGTCCCCTCCCCAATACTGTTCCTTGCTAATAGGGAATTCTTATTGTCCCCATTATCTCCTGCCTTGGAGTAGAGCTTCTTCCCCAAGCCTCCTCTTAGGTTCTTGGTCTTCAGCCCATGCCATCTCAGAGGAATATTTCCTATCCACATGTCTTCTCGACCCCTAGCTACCCACCCTTCTCCATCCACCTGTGTGGTGTCTTCACTCTGATTCATGGACCTGGGCTTGGGGAATAGGTTGTACAGCACAGCAGCAAGAGGCAGGCAGTGTTCTGAGGTGTGAAGGGATAAAGCCATGTTTGCTGAACTGAGCTCTTGGGACACTTGCTGCTTCACCAGGCAATGGCCCCTTCCTCTGAGCATGTATTGGACAGTCTGGGAGTAAGAGGGGCTCAGCCTGTTTTCAGGGCATGAGTTCTCTCTGAGCTTTAGACAGATGTGTGCACTGCACAAGACCATGAGGGTGTCTATCTGTGAGGAATGGGTGGGAGAAGTGGGCCTGGCTGGAGGCAAGGACAGGTGCGACCTCCAAAGACAAAGCCTGTCTTAGTCTTTTTACTGTTACTAAGGGAATACCAGAAACTAGGTAGTTTATAAAGCAAATCAGTTTATTTCTTACAGTTATGGAGGCTGAGGAGTCCACAGTTGGATGGCACATATGATGATGGCCTTCTTGCTGGTGGGGCCTCTGTGCAGAGTCCCAGGGTGGCACAGGCTCAAATGGCGAGAGAGCTGGGCATGCTAATGTGCCAGCTCAAGGTCTTTCTTCTTATTCTTATAAAGCCACTAGCTCCCCACCCATGATAGCCTGTTAACCATGAACACATGAATAGATTAATTTGAATGGGCAAAGGCCTCATGACCAATCACCTCTTAAAGAGCCTGCCTCTCAACACTGCACTATCTTTTGTGATTTATCTTTTGGGAATGAAGTGTCAACATGGATTTTGGAAGGGAACAGTGTTCAAACCATAGTAAAGCCCCATGTGGACCTGCCATGCAGAATGGAGTGAGCCACTTCCTGCCTGCCAATGGACCTTTCCCAGGTGCCTGTACATGTCTGCTGTTTCATGTCTGTTGTCTACCCTCCTCTTTGCTGCCCTCTCATTACCATTGACCATCTTAACCATCTATCTCCCTGGTGTGTCTCTTCCTTTTTTTTTTTTTTTTTTTTTGGAGTTTTTGGCCAGGGCTGGGTTTTGCCTCTGGCATATGGGGCCGGCGCCCTACTCCTTTGAGCCATAGGCACCGCCCTGTCTCCTCCTTTCTGACCTCCCCAATTGCCATCTGCCCATCAGGTATTCCCCTTGTTTTTCTGGGGAGGCCTCTCCTTTATCCTGGGAATGCCAGTGAACACTATAGCTGGTTGAGTTTATCCTTAGGTTGTCCTGCCTATTTAAATTTTGATGGACAGTTTGAGTAGGTGAGAGGGACGGTGAAAGGGACAGCCATTTAGAGGTGAGAGGGACAGATAAAAGGCCTGTGTCAGGCAGACTAGGGGACATGAGAGTAAAGCCCTTGCAGGACATTTATCTTTTGTGAGTACAGCAGATCTTCTGTGGGTTAAGAGGAGGATCGAGTGACACCCTCCTGCCCATTTGTGGGGTGCGTCCATGTCTTGGGACCTATGAGTGGTGGGTAACCAGTCTCTGATGCTTGAAGGTGCTTCAGTGTCCTGACCTTGGCCTTTGGCCCTACCACATGGAGGACAAACTAAAACTCAGAGGGGCTGCAGGGCTGGAGAGCTGTGCTTGAAGTGCTCAGGTGGGGAGTGCAAGAGTCACAGCTCTTCACTAGTGATACCAGGAGGAACTTTTCATTTTTCCTGGAATATGCTAGGTTTTGTTTAGATACCGAGGAGACCCTGATGGCTGCTGAATGAATGTGATATTTTCTACACACACTCTTTTGCCCAGACATCCTGGGGCTAGCTGTCCTCTTTCCATCTCGGGGAATAATAGCACAGAGAGGCCAGCATTACATAGCAGGGGTGCCATGCTCTTCATCCTTGCAAGGAGCCACTATTTTCATGCTAGTTTGTTTTTTATTTCTCTGTCCATTCCCTCCAAATGCTGAGTTATTGTTTCCTAGTGTCCACTTTGGTGTTTTCGTATGTACATCCTCAGGAATGGTGAGTTTTAGCTTTATCCAAGTGTCTCAGTGGCAGCTGGAATGCGCCTAGTAAGATCACTTCAGAGAACAGGTGACAACCCCATCCTGCCAGTGGCTCTTGGTGGAGAAACTCATCTGACTGAGGCCATTTCCCACAGGAGGCCCATTCGGGGGGCCGAGAAGTCAAACCCTTCAAAGCGGCACCGGGACCGCCTGAATGCCGAGTTGGACCACCTGGCCAGTTTGCTGCCATTTCCCCCCGACGTCATCTCTAAGCTGGACAAGCTCTCCGTCCTGCGCCTCAGTGTCAGTTACCTCAGGGTGAAGAGCTTCTTCCAAGGTAGGGTTCTCACCTGTGTCTACCTGTGTCCTCCTGATTCTCACCTGGGCCCAACTGTGATAGAGGTGGTGGGTCTCGTGTTTTGATGTGTGCCCGCAGGGCTGTGGGTTTTCTCTGTTGTCAGGTCAAGCGGTGGTCTGGCTGTTTCCCCCACTCTAAGGTCAGGGTGTTCCTCCCACTTCCTGAGCCAGCTCTGGTGGGAAGGTAGGACCTGCCCTGCCCCTACTGGGCCTCTCCCCAGCCCAGGGATTCCAGGGAATGAGGTTTTGGCTTTGTGGAGATGAAGGACCTGTAGTGGTCAGAAGGCTGAAGCAGCTAAGCAGGTATGACCCCATGGCCTGTGCTGCCCTGGGATGCCTGGTGCACTGACCCTTGCAGCAGCCCTGGGCACTCCAATGCCTATAGGCCAGGCCAGGCTCCTCTGCAGAGGCAGCTGCTATTGCCTGTTCCTTTCTCTTGTACCTGGGGCCAGGCCTCTTGGGGTCACATCTCCCTAGAAATAGAGAGGTTTGCTTCCTTAGCACACAGCCCAGGTGTTTTGTTCTGGGGGAGAATGGGAGGGGCCAGGCTTTCACTCCCAGGCCTGTATCTAGCCTGTCTTTGCCCCATTTTTTCTATGACCTTCCCAGAAGGTCCATGGAGAGGCAGATTCCCCTGTCTGTGTCCACCAGGGGTTTCATATTCAGAATTTGATCTGAATTCTCCTCATCAGTGTCCACCGAGTCTTGTTCATGTCCTATCTATCATGACAAGTGCTATATTTTCTCCAATTTCTGGTTATTGGATGCCCTGGGACCTTAGATTCCAGAAGACCTACAGACTCAGACTGTGAGGTCTTTGTCCCTGGAAGGTGGGAGTAAAGTTGCTTTCAGCTTCTGTGTTCTATGTAGGAGCTGAAGGTGAGGTGACCTGAAGTGATTTGAACTATACTGCTTTTTAAAATTAAAAATCCAGTCACTTGCTGGAATGGACCTCTGACAGTTGGGTCGGATGGCTGTTCTAGTCCAGCCACGTGGGGTGCAGACAGGGCTGGGTGCCGCCTCCCATGTCTGACTGAGGTGGAGCGAACCTGGCATCCCTTTAGGGATAGGGGTCTGCCCTGGCAGCATGTGTATCTTTCAGTGCACGGGCCTCTGCCAGACTCCGCCACCCTCAGAGGATCTCCCACAGACCATTTCCCTAGGTCCTAACCAGCCTCTGAAATTTAACACAGTAAAATGTTAACAGTCACCTTTATCTCTGACTGGCGAGGTTTCAGCAAGTTGTAGTTTTGCTTTTTAGGCCTTCTAATTTTATACTGAAAAGGTATTAACTTTATGCCTTTATCTGCAGACCCAGGCACAAGGGCTTCTGGCCCATAGCACCCTGATGGTCACTCTTAGCTCTGGCAGTGCTGAGCTTAGCTTACCTCAGAGGCCTGCAGGGTTAGCACATGTGCAGGGTGCTTGTGTGTTTCCTAGAGAGTTAAGATATGATGAAGAAGCAGAGTGCCATTCTGAACTTGCCACACATGGTGTGCTAGGTCAGACTGGGGACAAGATCCTTGAGGTTTGCTTTCTGTGAAGTGCATGTGGGCTCAGTGGACCCTCCTCCGCAGTTACTGTTACATGTGCCAAGGATGGGAAGGAGGCACTCTCACCCTCCTGTTTGGACACTGCAGGCCAGGTTTGGGGCTGTACAGTGGGCAAGGGTTTTGTCCAGAGCTAAAGATATGGTTATTTTCCCTTCTTCTTGCTGACATCCCCATGAAGTCCTGACTTCTGCCTGGGAGGTTGGGAGGGAGGCTGGAGTCAATTCCTCTCTGGACAGGTCCATTTGTGCTCAGTCAGGCTTGGGGTTGGCAGTCTTGGGAAGGTTTCAATTCTGAAATTTCCAGCAAGTACGGGTGACTGTCCAAGTGTCCACCTGAATGCACAGTTCTTTTTAATATACAGACCTGCAGTGAGTACATCATGGGACTACCTGCTGATATGGGTAGGCTGCTCTGGGTATCTGTACTCACTGTATGTGTGAATTCTCACAGTTGGGCTGCAGATAAAATGAATCATAGTCGTCCACGGGCTTTCTGAGAGCAGTGTCACTTTCACAGTTAGGTAAAATGATAAACTTGATTTTTCTATCACTTGTTTTTTACCAAAGATTCTGAGATTTATAATCCCCTTCAAGCTGTACATTTCAGAGAACATTTTCAAAACTTTCCTGAATTCATTTCCATGTAGTTGGGGAAAAATCAAGACATAAAAATTAGATCTTGATCTATATCTCTTGACTCAGAAATGGATGGGCTAATTTCATTAAAATTTCCATAAAAAGTCACCTCTAGGAAGGACATAAACTGGAATGTTTCAACCTCAAAGGATGTGAATGGCCTGAAAATTTGCTTGTGATGTTTACTTTAGTATTATTGACTTGCATGGATTTTTAGAAGGCAGTGGAGTTCATTTCATTTTTTTTTATTTGGGGACTGGCACATGTAAGTTATAAAACCCTGGCTTCTGTGGGTGCCTGTTACGGTTGGGATTTTCCACTCTCATCAATTTTGCTGTTCACAAAAGGGGAAATTCCAGGTTAAAGGAAGGGAAGCTGAGACAGTCCCCCTGAGAGCCTGGGACAGAACCAGGCCCAGAGCTGCATCTGGGTCAGAGCCCAGTTGTGGGACCCCCCAGCTCCAGCAGAGTACAAGAAGCCCTGGCCAGTTACTGAAGCCCAGCCAGTGATCAGATCAAGGCCAAGGAAAAGCACCTAGAAGCAAAGTCCTGGGGCTCAAGATCCTGATAAAGGATCCCTCAGCTCTCCCAGTCCTGACACATGGATGGTGTCTACCCACTGACCCTTTGGGACAAGAGTGTTGATATAACTCCTGCCACTGTCGAGAGGGGTCTAGAGGTCAGTGCCTTGCCAGCAAAACAGAGAGAAAAGGCATCCCAGCCCTGACTCCATGCAGACCTGGTGTCTCAGGGTGCAGGGCTGCCTACTCCTACTCCTATTACCTCCTATTCCTTTTCCTATTACCCTGAGGTGGGATCAGGCAGGTCAGTTCTTTGGTTCTCTCTGTCACCTGGACTCTCTGCTGTGCAGGGGCAGGTCTGCTCTCCCCACATAGGTAGGGTCAGCCCAGAAGTCCCATGGCTCCAGGGGCTGCATCCTGGATCTTGAACTCAGAATGCCAGGCTTGGTGGCATGTGAAATGATTTTATAAACCCAGGACTGAAGCATATGCAATTATTAAGTCACATTTTAAAGAAAATTATTAAGAAAAATTATTATTTAAGAAAATTATTAAGAAACCTTTTCAGCTTTCACTATAATTTACCCTTTTCCTGATGATCCTTATTACAGACTGAATGTTTATGTCTCCCCCAAATTCATGTTGATTGTTGAAACCCCAATCCTCAGTGTGGTTGTATTTGCAGTATACTAAAGTAGTAATTTGCAGTATTACTAAAGAAGTAATTATGGTTAAATAAGATCATAAGGGTGGGGCCCTGATCTGATAGCACTGGTGTCCTCAAAAGAGACCTAAGGGCTCCCACTCTCTCTGAGCACTCACCAGTGAACATCCAGGTGAGGACTCCACAGAGACAGAACTCTCCCAGAACTCAATTCAGCCACCACCTTGATTATGGACTTTTAGCCTCCAGAACTGTGTGAGAAAAGAAATTCCTATTTAAGTCCCCTAGCGCATAGTATTTTATCATAAGCAGTGGAAGTAGATTGAGATTTCGGTACTGAGAAGCGAGGTGCTGCTGTAACACATACCTAGGAATGTGAATGTGGCTTTGGAGCTGGGTGATGGGTGGAGGCTGGAGGGCTTTGATGTGTGTATAGAAAAAGCCAAGACTAGCAGGAATTGGTGGAAATACAGACATTGTAGGCAATTCTGGTAAGGTCTCAGAGAAGAGGAGGGTTGTACAGAAAGTTTCTGCTGCCCCAGAGGATCGTATGTCATCTCGACCAGAGCAACAGTAGAAATGTGAACATCCATATCTTCTGTGGTGAGGACTTGGGGCATAAGTGACGAGCGCAGTACTGGGAGCTAGAGGGAGGGGCTCCCTGTTACCAAGTGGCAAGGAACTTGGCTGAACCGTGTTGCACTTTTGTGAACACAGAGTTCGTGAGCAATAAAATTGGATACTCAGATGAGGAGATTTCTAAGCAAAGTGTAGAAGCTGTGCCCTCATGTCTTCTTACTGCTTGTAGAAAATGTGAGAGGAGAGAGATTTCGGTAAATTGAAGGAACTGTTCAGAGAAAAGGAACCAGAACTCAAAGATTTGGAAAATTCTCTGGCTATCTATATTGCAAAACAACAACAAAAAGCAAGTCTGGAGAGACTACCATGGATGTGGCTGAACACACATGTGATAAAGAGACCAATAGGTGTGAACTGGTGGACTTAATGAGCCACTTCACAGAAGCTGGCATAGAGGTGGGATTATTGTAGCCAAGACACCACCAGTTTGGATTAAAGGGAATGGCGAGGACAACAGAGCCATTCAGCTTCCGGGAAGGGGTAAAATAGCCACGGTGACTTAAGAGGCCAGGACGGCCTCTCCTGCCACAGGCCTAGGGCAAGTTGATTCCTGTTGGTTCTGGGAGACAGGTGCTGCAAAGCTGTGGGCAGACACCGAACAGAGCGGATTGTCCAGGGCCCTCAGGAGCTTGTGGGCTGTGCTTGCAAGGTGATTCCCCTAGGTGGTGGCTGGGACCTCTAGCCCAGTGTTTTTCAACCTTTTGTATCTCATAGCATGCTTGAACCATGTTTGGGACTTCCCACCCCTTTCTTATTTCTAATTTCTCCTTTTGGAATGAGAATTTCCACCCGAGGCCAGTTCACTGGCCTGATTTCCCAGGCTGCCAGCTGGAGAGCAGCGGTGCCTCAGGATAAATTGCAGGTCCCAGTCTCATGTGTTTCTGATGTAGATGAGATTCAGATGAAACTTTGGCTTTAGACTTTAGAGTTGATGCTGGAATGAGTTAAGACTTTGGGGCTGGCTCGGCGCCTGTGGCTCAGCGGGCTAAGGCGCCAGCCACGTACACCTGAGCTGGCGGGTTCGAATCCAGCCCGGGCCTGCCAAACAAAAAATGGCCGGGTGTTGTGGCAGGCGCCTGTAGTCCCAGCTACTTGGGAGGTGGAGGCAGGAGACTCGCTTGAGCCCAGGAATTGGAGGTTACTGTGAGCTGTGATGCCACAGCACTCTATCCAGGGTGACAGCTTGAGGCTCAAAAATAAATAAATAAAAAATAAAAAATAAAAAAAAATAAAAAAAAAAAGACTTTGGGGCTATTGGGATGGAATAAATGTATTTGCATGTGAGAACAAGAATTTGCGGGGCCCTGGTTGGAATGTTATAGACTAAATGATTTTGTCCCTCTAAATTCATATGTGGAAGCTTTAACCCCTAGTTTGTCTATGTTTGGAGATGGGGCCTCTAAGAGAGTTACTAAGGTTAATGAGATCAGAAGGGTGGGACTGTGACCTGATGGATTTGAATATTTATAAGAGCACAAAGTCCATGTGAGGACAATGAGAAGGCAGCTGTCTGCCAGCCAATTAGACAGCTTCACCAGACCCCGAATTTTGTGGCACCTTGATCATGAATGTCCAGCCCCCAGAAATGAAGAGAGAAAATAAATAAAATACTGTTATTTAAGTCATTGTTTTATAGCAGTCCTGGAGGAGCCTTGAGGCAGGAAGTTTGGGATCACCTTTCCCTTGAGGACAGGGAGCACTTACGGCTGGTCACTGTGGGTGTGACCATGGGGCTGCATGTGGCCTTCAGACTTCTTCCCAGGGCCCTCTTGCTCACTCGTCCTCTCCACCCTGATACTTCTGGAAGATGGCTTCGCCTTTGGGGGGGAGGCATATCAAACAAAGACATACTGATTTTCATCATTTCAGTGTATTTCTGAGTACTTGAGGGCCAGGAGAGGGGCTGGCCCTGATGTGTGGTCACTCCCACCTCTGATCCGAGGGTCCTCGAGGAGTGGTTTCCCAAGCACTGCCATAGTTGGAAGGAAAAAGATCACTCCCGATAATTTTGTGAGCTTATTTTATTTTTTCTACCTCATTTAATTGCTTCCCAAAGATAAATCTGGCATTATAATTAGAAGAGCAGGGACTCAGGTACATTCACTCAGGTCTACCTAGGACACCTGATTCAGAGAACACACCTCTAACCACTTTCAGAGGTCACACCAGAGCCTCAGGCTGTGTAGCACTCCCTGTCCTGTCAAGAAAATGCACCACTGCTTTTAACCCTATGTTATCATGGAAGATGCAACCAAAAATAGCTCTTTGGGGAAAAAAAAAATTTGTGCACATTTCCAGCCTATGTTCTCTTCGTGACATGAAACATCTGGCACAAACAAACTATTTGGGCATTCTTTTGAAGCTTCAACCTATGAAGGAAAATATACCAGTCAAGCCAAGGGTTCAAGAATTGTTTTATAAAGCAAATCTCCCCCACCAATGCAATCAATGCAGACAGCTAATCCATGCAGGTCACAGGTGTAAAGATGAGCATAGGACACCATACAGTGCCTGCTCACCTTACCCCAGGAACACTGCCTTGGTCTGAATTTGGACCTGTCTTACCTTTTGCTGGCCAGGGTGCCATGCCCTGTGACTCCTTTGCCATCCACTTGCAGGTACAAAGGCTGCCCTGTTTGTAAACTCTCATGTCAAAGAGAAGTGCCCAGCTCCACTGTTGTTTATAAATAATGAATTTATTTCAAGTATATTTATAAAGTCACATAATCATGAATTTGCAGAAAACACCAACTTGGAGTCAACCTGTGTGCCCATTGTCATCACCTGCTGTTTCCTCACATGTGCCAGTCATACAGTACTGCAAATGATCAGCTCCTTTCAGGGCCTTGTAGTCTTCAGAATCAGTAGGCCCTGAGGCTGAGCTAAGTAAAAGCCTCAGTGCCCAAACTGTCCAGCTGCACAGGGACCTAATAAAGGACTGGGGACTCACCCATGCAGCCATTCACCTCTGCAGCATCTCTGATGCCGTCTCCGTCCTGGGGATACAAGAGGCAATGAGAATGGATGAAACCTGGAAACACACCGGTCAAGTGTGAAGGAGAAAAGAGCAGGAGATAGGGAGAGAGGTTCTGTCGGGGCCTGGGGCAGAGGTTGTAATGTTGAAAGTCTGGCCAGAGGCGTCAGGAACAGTGGCGCACCCGTAGGCCCAGTGCTTTGGGAGACTGAGGCAGAAGGACCCCTTGAGCCCAGGAGCTCAAAGCTGCAGTGAGCTATAATGACACCACTACATTCCAGCCTGGGTGACAGCAAGACTGTTTCTAAAAAAAAAGTGCAGCCAGGAAAGGCCACGTGAGGGGCCTGTGGGGGTGTGCCATGTTACCAGACCAGCCTCTCTCAGTGAGGCCCAGCAAGTCCTCTACCCACGTACAGGACTGCTCAGGCTAGCCCACTCCTCTGCTTTTCCCACACAGGTTCTGCTGCTCAGACCAGCATCTGTGAGATGGGGTGGTTATGACAGCAGCAGTGAGGAAAGTGTTAGCCAATCTTGTGTTTCTCTTCTCAAAAGGACCAGGTGCCTGAAGATGTCAAGTGCACCTAAAAGCATTAAAAGATGACTGGCTTCACAAACACGCATATACATGCACATCATGTTCTCCCGGAACACAGCTACTTTGCAGGCCTTCTTATACCCACGTCTTCCCATTCTCCTCCTACCTCCCTACTCCTGGGGACGTGCCCTCCTACCAGCTCCTCTCCAGGCTGGAGGAGCCAGGTGTCTGCTGGGATACCCTAGGACATACCTCGGAGCTCTCAGACCACTTCCTTAAAACTTTTCAATTTTCATTTTTCTTTGCTCTATTTTTTTTTTGGGAGATAATGTCAAACTTAGAGAAAAGTTATCAGAATGATAGAAAGCACCCCAAACACCCTTTGCCCAGAGACTCCACTTAAAAGTTTTACCAAATGTCCCAATAAGATCCTTTTTTTAGCCAAGCATGGTGCTGGGCTGCTGCTGCATCCATCGCCACACTGTCCTATTCCCCATCGCCACTTCATCCTTTCCAGTCTCTCCTTAGCTTCATGGCCTTTGAGACTTTTTAGGGATTACAAGCAAGTTAGTTTGCAACTGCCCCTCAGTTGCAGTTTGTCTGGTGTTTCCTCCTGATTAGACCAAGGATATTCATCCAGCTGTAACAGCACCATGGTGATGCTATGTCCTACTCACACATCCTGTTGCATGGTGCACAAAATTGATTTACTCCATTTTTGGAAGGGTTAAATTTGATCATGTAAGACAATGAATACTGGGTTTCTCTACCCTAGGGTTTTTCCCCTTTATATACATATTTAATACACATTTTGTTCAAGACCACAAAAATCCTTTCTCACGACTAATTTTAGCATCCATTGATGTTTCTTGCCTGAGTTATTACTGTAATGGTTACCAGATGGTGATTTTATAATTTACCTCTTCTCTCCATGGTCATATCTCTTGTTACCTTTATTAGCAATCTACTGTAAGTGCTTTGTCTTATGTATTCATTCATTCATTCGCTTATGTCAGTATGGACTTATAAAACCCTATTTTATTCATTGGGCTATCATTGCTATCATTATTCATTTTAATGCTGAAATTGTCCCAATGTTGGCCAGTGGGAGCCCATTCAAGAAGACTCAGTGTCCTGTGACCCATTTCCCTCACCCCTCAACCTTGCTTTCTGGCATGAAGTATTTGAAGCTTATGTTGTACTTTTCCTTCTCCAGCTTTGGAATGAGCCCCCAAAGTCCTTGCTCCTTTTGAAGAATCAGTGTTTTTTTGTAGAGACAGAGTCTCACTTTATCACCCTCAGTAGAGTGCCGTTGTGTCACACAGCTTACAGCAAGCTCCAACTCCTGGGCTTAGGCGATTCTCTTGCCTCAGCCTCCCGAGTAGCTGGTACTGCAGGCACCTGCCACAACGCCCGGCTATTTTTCTGTTTTGCAGTTCGGCAGAGGCTGGGTTTTAACCTGCCACCTTCGGTACATGGGGCCGGTGCCCTACTCGATGAGCCACAGGCGCCACCTGGCCTTGCTCCTTTTAATGGTGAAGATTATTTGGAGACCAAGATATGAATGTTAGGTGGCTCATGTCTATTGTGTCAATGTGCCAAGATCCCTCAGTGGACAGAGCCAGTGTTTGTGAATGTACACACTTTACAGATATATTCATGTATCCATGTGTCTTTATATGTTGAAAATCATAAATTCATACCATTATTTCCAATCCCAATTCAACAACACAAGATTCAGTGCAGAGTAGAATTGTTTTTCCTTCACTATTTGTTAGAAAACACTTTTAGGGCTCAGTGCCTGTGGCTCAACGGGCTAAGGTGCCAGCCACGTACACCTGAGCTGGCAGGTTCGAATCCGGCCTGGGCCTGCCCAACAACAATGACGGCTGCAACCAAAAAATGGCCGGGCGTTGTGGCGGGCGCCTGTAGTCCCAGCTACTTGGGAGGCGGAGGCAAGAGACTCGCTTGAGCCCAGGAATTGGAGGTTGCTGTGAGCTGTGATGCCACGGCACTTTATCCAGGGTGACAGCTTGAGGCTCTGTCTCAAAAAAAAAAAAAAAATAATAACATCAATGCCCTGAGTAGTTGAACAGCTTCAAACCAAAATGCCTCTTGTCTCTCAGCATTACCTGTATGTTTCGGTTGGTAAATATTTTTTTTTAATAGGTTTAGTTGTGCTCCATACCAGAAGTGTAAGAAAAAGCTCTAATATATAAATGTGTGAGTTTATTTTTATTTTTATATTTACATATGGGTTCTCACTATGTTGCCTAGGAGTGCAGTGTCTATTCACATGTCATTATAGTGCACTACAGCCTTCCACTCCTGACCTCAAGCTCTCCTCCTGCTTCAACCTCTCCCTAGTAGCTAGACTATAGGTGGTCAGTCTCCATTTGTTTAATCTTTTTAGTTATTTTACATCTCTGTCCAAATTAATTTTAAATGATCCCACCCCTCACCTTCCCACCTTTCTTTTTTTTTTGTAGAGACAGAGTCTCACTTTATTGCCCTCAGTAGCCATGGTGTCACACAGCTCACAGCAACCTCCAACTCCTGGGCTTAGGTGATTCTCTTGCCTCAGCCTCCTGAGTAGCTGGGATTACAGGCGTCCGCCACAACGCCAGCTATTTTTCTGTTTTGTAATTTGGCCAAGGCTGGGTTTGAACCTGCCACTTTCGGTATATGGGGCCGGGGCCCTACTCGAACCACAGGCGCCGCCCCCCACCTTTCTTTTTTATGCATTTAATTCACCATTGTTTATAAGTCTGTTTTGAAGATAGGTGGCTTTCATAGATTAAACTTGAAATGAATAATAAAATTTGAGTCCAAGAGAAGAGAGAAAGGAGAAAAAATGTTTAGATGTGGGAGGCTAAAAAAGAGAGGCGAACATCTTTTTTTAATTTTTATTTATGTATTTACTTTTTTTTGAATCAGGGTCTCACTTTGTCCCCCACAGTAGAGAGCCATGGCATCACAGCTCACAGCAACCTCAAACTCATGGGCTTAAGCAATCCTCTTGTCTCAGCCTCCTGAGTAGCTAGGACTACAGGCACCCAGCCTAACACCTGGCTGTTTTTAGAGACAGGGTCTCGCTCTTGCTCAAACTGTTCTCAAACCCGTGAGCTTAGGGAATCCACCCACCTCAGCCTCCCAGGGTGCTAGGATTATAGGCGTGAGTTACCACACCTGGGCTGAACATCTTTTTTGAGTGTGTATTTCTCTTCATTTGGCATAAAGACAAATATATACGTGTATTAATTCAATCATTTAATACAAATATTTATTGAACTAGGCCCTATTCTAAGCCCAGGAGAAGAACAATGAGCACAATAGTCCTTATATAACTCCTATTGCAGTTGGATAAAGAGAGACAAATGAGACAGATAAATAAATGCTAAATATAGGAGAATAGTTGGAATTTCAGATATTGACTAAGGGAAATTCTCACCAAGAAGACAACATTTGAATGAAGGCTTGAAAGAAATATTGTAGATGAGTCATGAATTTATGCAATCCGAAAAAAGGGTATGGTACAGGAAGATGCAACAATAAATGTGAAGGCCTTGAGGCAAGTTTGTGCCTTTCATGTTCAGGAAAGAGAAGGGAATCCGGGGCAGAATGAGTGAGGGGGAGAGTAATGAGATGAAGGAAAGAGATCTGCATTGCCAGAGTAGAGAGAACATAGACAGCAAGCTCTAGCACATCTGTTTATATATAAACTTTTTGCAAATCAAGTTTTATTGGAAGACCACCATGCCCCTTTGTTTACATATTGTCTGTGACCACTTTAACAAAAAACTGAATAGTTGTGACAGAGCCTGCCCTTTACAGAAAAAACTTGCTTAACCCCTTATAAAAACAGCATTGTCCAGTTGAACTTTCATCAAGAGGGAAATCTCTGCTATTTCCTTGCTCATCAGTATAGTATCCACTAATCTCATGTCCCCATTGAGTACTGCAAACGTAGCTAGGGTAACTATGGAAATGAATTTTTTCATTTCTTTTTTTTAGATAAAGTCTCACTATGTCACCCTCCGTAGAGTGGCGTGGGATCACAGCAACCTCAAACTCTTGGGTTTAAATGATTCTCTTGCCTCAGCCTCCCAAGTAGCTGGGACTAAGGCACCCACTCAGTGCCCAGCTATTTTTTGTTTTTGTTGTTGTCATAGTTGTCATTGTTGTTTGCCAGGCCCAGACTGGATTGGAACCCGCCAGCTCCCGTGTATGTGACCCGCACCCTAGCCGCTGAGCTACAGGCGCCAAGCCAGAACTGAATTTTTAATTTTATTTAAATTTAAAGTAACCACAAGTGACTAATGTCTATCTTATTGGATAGGACAGAGTAGGCCGTTGTGGAGATTTTGAGTTTTATTTTATGTGAGATGAGCAAGGGAGTCATGTGATATGACTTGGTTTTAAATTTGCTATTATTTATGATAATAAATAAAGGGGATTAAAGGGGACAAGGGCAGGAGCTGGAAGTTATTGAAATAGTCCAAGTATGGACCAGATATGGTGGTTCATACCTATAATCCTAGCATTTGGGAGGCTGAGGCAGGAGGATTGCCTGAGCTTATGATTTCGAGACCAACCCGAGTAAGAGCAAGACTCTGTCTCTAAAAAATAGCCAGGTACTATGGAAGATGCCTAGAGTCCCAGCTACGTTTGAGGGTGAGTCAAGAGAATCACTTGAACCCAAGAGTTTGGAGTTGTTGTGAGCTAAGATGCAATGGCACTCTACTAAGGGTGACCAAGTGAGACTCTAGCTCAAAAAAAAGGGGGGGGGGTGCTGTGGCTAAAGGAGTAGAGCGTCGGCCCCACCCATATACAGGGTGGGGGTCAGAGTGGGAGTTCAAACCTGGCCTGGCCAAAGCTGCAAAAGAAAAAAAAAAGAAATAGTCCAGGTAAAATATGAGAGTGGGTGGATTAGGACAACATCAGTAAAGGGGTGAGGAGCAGTCAAATTATGAGTATGTTTGAAAGGTAGATCCAAAGTATTTACTGTTGGGTTGGAAGAGAGAAAGTAGTCAAACATAACTGAGCAACTGGAAGAATAGCTGCCAAACCTAAGATGACACAGACCACAGTGCTACATACAGATTTAAGGAGGTAGTTTTAGAGTTCAGTTTTGGACATACAAGGTTTTAGATGCCTATTTAGATAGCCACGCATAGATATTGAGTAAGTAGTTTGATAACACTTGCCTGGAATTCAGTGGTTGCCTAAAACAAATTTGAAAGTCATCAACATAGTTGGTGAGTGGCCAGTTTTTATCTTCTTTGTTAGTGTGCTTACATGATTCCCTAGTTTGAGGACTAGTGGTAAGGCGTTCCTTAGTTTATGACCAAGTTATCTTCATTTAATTTAAGAGTCATCAGTTTTCTTCCCAAGAAAGAATATGAATTCACTATATGA
Organism: Arctocebus calabarensis; assembly: GCA_963573935.1. NCBI lineage: Eukaryota > Metazoa > Chordata > Mammalia > Primates > Lorisidae > Arctocebus > Arctocebus calabarensis. The sequence continues at coordinate 10,249 of CAUYON010025255.1, read as the reverse complement.
ATAATACTCATATTAGGACTGAGATGAGAGAAATCAAGCCAGTTATTATTTTTTTTAGAGACAGATTCTTACTTTATTGCCTCGGTAGAGTGTCGTGGCATCACACAGCTCATAGCAACCTCCAACTCCTGGGGTTAGGTGATTCTCTTGCCTCAGCCTTCCGAGTAAGCTGGAACTACAGGCGCCTGCCACAAGGCCTGGTTATTTTTTTGTTGCAATTTGGCTGGAGCTGGGTTTGAACCCACCACCCTTGGTATATGGGGCTGGCACCCTTCTCACTGAGCTACAGGCACTGCTCAAGCCAGTTATTAAAGGGGAATATTTATATACAAGCAGTCTGAGAGTAGGACATAAGGTGAACATGGGGAGGAAAAGGACAATTACTTAAATCTATTTATGGTTAACAGTGCCAATGGCTTAAATGTGCTGTTTATTCTAGAGAGCTATATGTCCAAGAACTCTGAAGATGATGAGCTAGCTAAAGAATCAAAGCGGTCAGTTCAAAAGCGGGGCCGAAGTACAGATGAGTATTCAGAAGCAGATGAAGAGGAGGAAGAAGAGGAAGGCAAACCATCCCGCAAACGACTACACCGAATTGAGACAGATGAGGAGGAAAGTTGTGACAATGTTCATGGAGATGCAGATCAGCCTGCCCGTGACACTCATCCAAGGGCCCTGCCCTCAGAACATGACAGCACCAAGAGGCCCTACCGGATAGAAAGTGATGAGGAAGAGGACTTTGAAAATGTAGGCAAAGTGGGGAGCCCATTGGACTATAGCTTAGTGGACTTACCTTCCACCAATGGACAGAGTCCTGGCAAAGCTATTGAGAACTTGATTGGCAAGTCAACTGAGAAGCCTCAGACCCCCAAGGACAATGGCACAGCCAGTGCTAGCCTAGCCCCCAATGGGACAAGTAGTGGGCAGGAGGCAGGGGCACCAGAAGAGGAGGAAGATGAGCTTTTGAGAGTGACTGACCTGGTTGATTATGTCTGTAACAGTGAACAGTTATAAGACTTTTTTTCCATTTTTGTGCTAATTTATTCCACGGTAGCTCTCACACCAGCGGGCCAGTTATTAAAAGCTGTTTAATTTTTCCTAGAAAACTCCACTACAGAATGACTTTTTAGAAGAAAAATTTCAACAATCCCCAAAGTCTTTCTGTGAAGTGACCAGTTTTGAACTTTGAAGATAAATAATTGCTGTAAATTCCTTTTGATTTTCTTTTTCCAAGTTCATGGTCCTTGGTAATTTCATTCATGGAAAAAAATAATCTTATTATAATAACAACAAAGATTTGTATATTTTTGACTTTATATTTCCTGAGCTCTCCTGACTTTGTGAAAAAAGGTGGATAAGAATGCATTCCGAATCTGTGAGGGCCCAAAACAGAATTTAGAGATGGGAGAAAGCACTTGTGCTTTAGCTTTTTCATATTAAATATATATTATATTTAAGCATTCATGGCATAGATGATGATTAACAGACTGTTTAAAAGTCTAAGTCTGTACTGTTAACAGTTTGAGAATTGTAGATAACATCATACATTTAGTAACAGCTTTCGTGAAATCAACTTGTTTACTATTGGAGATAACCACACTTAATAAAGAAGAGACCGTGAAAGTACCATCATAAAAATCTTTAATCTAAGTTTCTGTTATAGCGGAATTTCTTGTTTAAAAAAATAAAATCATCTGAAAAGCATTTGTACAGTAAATGTATAATGAAGCTTTGACAACCAGACTGTGCTAGCAACTAACTTTCTAAATAGCTTTATGCAGTGGCAATAAGGTGGCCTCTAATGTACTATATCTATATCTGATGGAGAGTTATTAATGAAATGAGTGTGGTCTTTCTTAAGGCCCAGGTGGAATGTAAACTTTGCCAGTCGTGTAACTCTTGTCTTCTGGCCACTTGATGTTTAAATATTTGAAATATCATTTTGAAAGTAATACATCTATATATAAAATACATGAAGAGATGCTAAGCTAACAGCAGTATTTTAGCACATTTGAAGATGGAGAAGGGATTTTCAGGTGAATTTTAACTGGTCTATTCTTGCCCTTAGTATCTACTTCAAATTGAAGTCTACAAACAAAGCAGTTCCTTTGGGAGGTTTTTAGTTTGAGTTTGTGTGTGTGTGTGTATGCGTGTGTGTGTGTCGGATTTTCCTATCTGCCTGGATATATTAGCAGTGTTTGAATGTAGTTTTGGCCTTTGGCCTCAGACTTTTATTAAAATTCATTAATAGTCACATGACCATCATAGAGTTGAATGAGAACTGTTGATAGGCATGACATCCATTTCAAACATCTCAACATTTTAAAGAAAGATAAACCCTTTGTTCCAAGAAAAAGGGATTTGTAACTAACTACATATCTAACATGTAATTGACACTAAAATATGAACTTTATCTTATTTAGTTTCTGTTATAGCTATAAAATTTCAGGCAGAGCCATAACATTGTACAGAGTGTAGCACTTGTGATTAAACCTTGCCTGTCAAATTCTGAAACTTTCACCCATTTCATATGTGAATACTTTTGCCCTGGGATTTGGGGTTTTCTGTTCCAGTGTTGTGTCTGTTGCCGGCAATGGACACACCTTATCTGCTGCTGGCCCAAGGAACTTCATTAGTTTTTCTTTCCAAATTATGTATTATATGTGCTAGTCAGTATACAGTAAAGCACTTCTTTTTTTTTTTTTTTTTTTAGAAACCTGGCATTAGACTTGCATTTTAAATACCTCTCTAGGAACTTGATACTCCTCTTCCTTCCTCCGCAGGTGTTGCCCTTACATCTCATCTTTTGGTCTTGTAAGTTATAGCTGTTGTTTTTCAGTTGCTATTAGTTCTTTTGTCTTGTTTTGTTTCACTTTAGTCCTGTAGTACCTGCCCATTAATATTTTCACTTTGATTCTAGCAATGTATATGTATCTGTATAAAAAATAAAATAATGAAAGCAGCCTAATAATAGGATGCACCAATAGCATGTGGTTCCAAGCAAGTTGTGATTTTTATTTTGAGACAGTGTTCCACTGGAAGGGAGGGAAGGGCTTTCCTCACAGTGAGTAAAGCAGAGCTTTGGAAGGAGCCATATTTGCTTACAGAAACTCCTTTCTGGCTAGGTTTGTTTTATTTATTTAAAAATCAGCAAAGAATTATAACCATTTTAACTATCTTAAACAAGCAGACAATATGAAAGGATTTCTACTAGTGCAAGGTAAGTGATTCAGATGTACAGCTGGCCTTCCCTGCCACCTAGTCTCCCTCCACCATTGTACTTCTGCAGCTGGGTAAAGCCACTATCATATAGAAACTCTCCCATGTGCGCTATCTCTACCTCTGGACACCAGCTTCTCACTTCTACCTATTAGTTCGATTCCTCAGTTAAGGCAAGTGATCAGAAGTAGTAGTAAATGAATAGATAACTTATTTTAACAGGATGCCTAATGTGAAATAAGAAATTCTTTTTACTCTTCTGCTATAAAAGGCCAAGGGTAATTTTTATCTTTGTAAAGACTGAATATTCCATTTAGCAAATGTCCTACTGACATGGGTTATGATACCACTTTTGCCACCTCATATTCACCAAACTTGAATCAGTGTCAACTTGATAATGAGTGTACCCCTTCTCTCCTTGTATTTTCATTAAATCAGTTAACTGTGGGTCATTACCGAGAATGTAATCCAAGCAGCTGATAAATATGAATTACTGTTATTATGCCCCTAGACAGTTATAGGCGATTAAATTTTGAACAGTTCAAAAACAGTTATGCTGCTTGGTGGTTGGATTTAGTCCCTCAATGAAGTCTTTGTTCACTGAACATCATTCTAAAGGTACCTTGAAGCTAAAAGAAGTTAAAAAATGCCAACAAAATATAGAAAAAAATAAATACTTTGTAACCAAAGGTACAATACAGTCATTAGGAACTGGTGAAAGTATAGGAAAGCAGTGACTGATCTAGAGTTTAGGCCATCTTAGATCCTTGTTAGAGCAGTAACCCATGGATTTAGATTCGTGATAGATGCTATGTGTATTAGAGCCCTTTAGTAGTTTTAACCCTCTTTTTTAAGATACAATTTGGATTATCAATATCAAACTCTAGTCACAGGAAATGTATTAAGGGGAAATATATACTAGCATTCAGTATATTTAGTTTGCAATTTCTGTAAAGGTTTGAAAACTAGCCAAATTTTCACAAAGCAGAAGCTTTGAATAAAAATATGTGTGAAAAGGACTCAGACTGAAAATGCACATTTTGCTTTTGTACGTTTGTGCTGATGAAATGGTGTTTAGTGTAAAACATTTTCCATTGTTGGCACATTAATGCAAAGTGATGGCAGAGATATTTTCAAGAATATAAACGATATATTGAGGTTAGATTGCCTTGATACCCTTTTTCCAGATGCTCAAGGTTGTAGATTTAGAGGATAAAGGGGAATTTCATTTAGAAAAAAATCTATATCTACTGGTAATTTATTTCTTTTTAAAGAACCAAGAACTTCAACTGCTAACAAACTTGTTGAGAAGATTTTTAAATCAGTTTTAAAAGGTTATAAAACACTATCCAGTTTTCACATTTTGGTTGCTAAAACCCATATCAATATTCATTTGAACAAAGTACATATATTAAGAAAAATAGAAACATTTACTTGTTTAAATTGAAAGTTAACATGGGGGAATGTTAGCTATTTTTAAGTGGAATTGATAGAATGTCCTTTGTCCCAACGAATGCTTTTTTAGCTTGTGGGCATAAGAGATGTTAATCATTCTCTGGTTCTACCATACAACTGCAAAGAACCTAATGAATCTACAGATTTAATATTCAGAAGTTTTGAACTCCACTCTTCACCAGCATAGTGGAACAGGTTCATAATTCAAGGTGTTGCATCACATATAAAACAAATATTCAGAAACCCGAATCATTTGTTTAAATGGTGGTGTATATATGTGTATGTGTATGTGTATATATATATGTACACACACTTCAGATAAGTATCCAAAGAAATAAAAATGAATTATTAATTGACTATTAAAAGAAATAAGACAACTATTACAACTGATACAAAATTACGAACATCTTTTACAGTCTAGAGAAAAACATCTGCCTGACATTCTCAGAATATGCTCCTGGTTCTCCTAAAAGCAGAGAATGCCAAGACTGCTTGTCTGCTGTAATCTACCTATTCCTCTCTTGCTTACTCTGACCCATCAGTGCACTTCCTTAGATTGAAATCCATTCCTATTTTATCCAACATTCCCAGTGTGTACCTGTGAACCTACCTTGGAATTGGCAGGTTAACTGCGATTTTTTTCATTATTTTTATACCAATCCTGAAAGACAGGCCTTTTACTATCAATGTATTTAAACTGGATTATTGTGTTACATTGTCACTCTTCCAACTTAAATTATCATTTAATATTTTTTGAGTGTCAAAATTGCTAAGTAACTAACAAGTTGAAGATGGTCGGGATTTCCCAAGTAGGTAGTCATAAACCAATATATAGTGAGCTTACTGTAACCACTTTGGATTGTACACTCAACACTTTATTCATACAAATCATCTCAGAATTTGATTAAAATATAATCCCATTAGTGGATTTTTTTCCCTCATTTTGTATATCGAGGCTCAATTTTTTTTTCATATCATGTTTATACCACTTTGTGAACTGCAGTAAACCCAATTCTGGCAGATTATAGTGGTTTCAGTTAATGAAGATATTTTATTTTAATAACTTTTTGACTATCTTATGTGTAAGTTATATAAGAGGGCATAACAAATTAATAGAAGAGTAAAAATTTATTAAGTTCTTTAGGTATTTTGAAAGGATATTTTCAAAGGAACTACGTTTGTGTTTTTGTTTTTTGCCAAACTGGTACAAGCTAAAAAATGTGCTAAGGATTAAATAATCTGCCTTTTTTCTTTTTGCCACTGGATGATGTAAGTTGAGAATGAAATTGTTAACCCTAACTATATGTTTTCTTGACTTTCATCAGTTTCTAAAGAAATCTAATTTAAGTGTTTTGGGTTTTGTTTCATCTATATTTATTGAGTTTTGCTCAGGAGCAAAACCAGGAGCCTGCATGTCTTGCTTATGAATGGTCAGAACACAGTTATTGGGGAACTTAATGGCTCAAGCCTTTCTGAATCATTTTAACTTATTTTGTATGTTGCAAAAAAAAAGTTTATTTTGCTTGAGAGTCACATTTTTTTATAACTGTACAGCTTTTAAGGGATGGGAGGTGGGAAAATGCCCTAAAATAGGATGTAGATTTTTACAATTGTGTTTATGCTAGAACATCTACAGGTACATTATGTAATTAAACCTAAATTGTTTTAAATTTTGTGCCATGTCTTTTTCATTCTCCTGCCCTTTAGCAGAGTTGATGCATGTCAATACTGCTGTATGGACAAGCCTTGAAGTAGATTAACAAGCCCTATCTCCAAAGCTTTAAGATCACTGCATGAAAATTGCACACAAACACACACACAAACACATACATATACACACAGAACTAGTTTATATTAGTGTAAATGGATTTTCAGGATCAGAACAGTGATAATATCCCAAATTTGGGTGTTAACAGCATATTCTAACAGTGCATGATTTTCGTGATGCCTAACTAGGGTATTTTCAGTGTTGGTCTGGTGTTTTGTTCTCTTTATGAAAGTAGCTTCTTAATGATGGTATCTGAGTTGTAACTTGCCCAAGTCTGCCACAAAGTTTTGTGAAAGAATATGTACTGTGATGAGATGGGGGTGGGAGTAGGGCAGAGCTTGGTTTCTTTTTAATCTGTAAAAGAAAAAAAACTAGAATTGCTCAATTTGGTTGTTTATTGGGCTTAATTCCACAGGAATATTTGTCTGTTTAAACACAGCAGGAAAGGATATCAGATTCAAATTTCAATTCCTTCCTTATTTGATGAGTATTTTGAAATCTTGCAGAACTGCTGATTCTAGCACAGTCTTTTCTTACATGGCACATTTTATCTATCATGTTATATTGACACCTTTGTTTAATGCCAGTACTTTTTCCATCTGGTAATTTTGCCATTATAATTTCTCACCTTTGTAGCATAAGCATATTCTTGTAAAGAATTAAGTTCATCCAAGTGTGTTATAATTTCTATTAAGACTGCCCTTTATGTGTTGTCAGCCAATGTGGGAAGTCAGTTTCTTTGCAGTCCTCACCCATTTAGAGGTGAAATCTGGGGATTGTATTTCCATGTGAAGAATACAAGTTCCAGATAAGAATTTATAAATGGTATATTTTAGAATTTCATTTCAGCTTTTAAAGTAATAGCTGGGGTTCAAGGAGTGTTTGATCAGAACGCCGCTTGGATTTTTCAGACATGCTTATATGAAATGTTTTATTTTCCTATGCATAAAAAAATGTATTCCTTGAATAGGTTCTCAGAATGCTTTATTTTCTTTCTAGGAGATAAGAGTTAAAGCAGAAGCTCCAAGATTAGCATAAAACTAACTCTTGAGGTAATCGGGACCATCTTTTAGTCAAATAGGAGAAGCCAGAGTGCTCTCCCTCACATAATAACGTACTGCATTGTGTTGGGGGGAAGATCTGAAAACTGGAAATGTGATTCCAATAACACACAAAGTAAATTTTGTGCATATAAAGTATGGCAATTCCTGGTAGCTTAAAGCTTCAGTGGAAACTGCCGTGTATGAACACCTAGTGTGTTAGAATTGCAGTGCATAGTTGTTTAAATTCAATATTCCTTGTAAGTGACAAGCAAAATATGTTGTGGCTGGTGCCAATATTTTTGTTAATGAAATATTTACTGTCTCACTACCGTCTGATCAGAACTTTTGGTGTTATAAGCCAGGCCTACAGCCATTTTATAGCTATTGGCCTAATTGTGTAACTTTTTCTTTCAAAATGTTTTATTATAATATTTCTGTCATTTCTTTCACTTAATATGTCTATTGTCATAATAAAAAATTTAAATAATTTGATGTATTTAACATGATGTGTTTGCAAACACAGTTTATTTTCAATTCTGTGGCACATGGTAAGGATTTTCTATACTAGTTCATGAAGGTTAAAATAATTTTCCTCTCACTTTCTTTAAAGTGAATTAGTAATTTACTCAAAATTATTTTCAAGGCTATTTGCCAACTAGGTAAAAATAAGATTTTAGAATATTATTCTTGATTTCTGTCATTAGCATGTAGAGAACTGACATATTACAGAAGCTGTGGACTTTGTGTGTGTGTGTGTGGTCCCTTGGGGAGCAGAAAGCCACAAGGTAGGAGCCAGGAGGCAAAAAGTTTTCAATTCATTTTATGAAAGAAGCTTAGTTCTGTAATAATAAACAAGCTTGAGAGTAAATTCTGAGGAATAGGGGATTTTTGAGTATAGGCTGAACTGCCATTTGGCAGAAGTATAATAGATCAACACATTCAAAAGGGTTAGATCATTCTATCCTTAAACCCTTCCAACCCTCATCATGACTCTCCTCTGTAAATGTTGATTTGACGAAGTTTCTTTACTCTTGGAATACAATAAAATTCATGAAGAACTTGATTTTCTGCCAACAGACCAACAGAATTCATCACTGTAATTCTGACTGAAAATATTGATTATTTATGTAAAGACCTTTTGAATCAGAAACTCACAGTTTCTACTGGGAAGAAAAACGGCAATTTACAATGCTTCTTGTTTTGTTAATATTGGTAATTTTCCCTTAAACAGAATCAGTCAAGTGGAGGTGATATGCTGTGTTGGAAGCTAAAGGTGATGGTGTTGTAACACCTTGAGAGTTCAAAACAGTCTTTTCTGGTCAGAGCAGAGCTTAGAACGTGGCTTTAACCCCCTTCTCCCTCAGACTAAGACCAAAAGATGTACAAGAGTTCTTTTCTTTCAAAATCTGGTAATTGGTACACTATACTGCAATTATTTAGTAGAGGTGGAATTACAAAAGAAATAATGAAAATATTCTAGTGAAAATAAATGTTGGAACTCTTCTGGATGAAATGATTCTTCAAAGAATTTGCATAAGCTCTTCAAGGTCCTAAAAGTCTTAATTAAAAATCAAAAATAAAGGTGTCGCTTCAGCAGCACATATACTAAAATTGGAACGATACAGAGAAGATTAGTATGCTCCTGCACATTATGACACAAGAGAAAAAAAGAAAATTCTAAGGGAATGTGACTTGATATTGCAACATTACTTTAGCACATATATCCTAAATCAGTGGTTCTCAACCTGTGTGTCGTGACCCCTTTGTAACAATGAAAATGCATCGTGCATGTCAGATATTTACATTACAATGCATAACAGTAGCAAACTTACAGTTATGACATAGCAATGAAAATAATTTTATGGTTGGGGGTCACCACAACATTAAGAACTATATTAAAGGGTTGTGGCATTAGGAGGCATTAGGAAGGTTGAGAACCACTGTCCTAAATGAAAAGTTAGGAAACTACTAGTCATGGTGTACTTTACTATATCTTGCTCATCATCCCTCTTGCCCATTTGGAACCACGTCATCCACATTCAAGTACCCATCCTTGTCTCCAGCCTGTCTCTGAGGAGGTTGTTACTCCTTTTTGGGCAGTAACCTGTCTGCCCGTGCCCTTGATCTGGTCCCTTTCCTAGAGCCTCTCTGAGTCTTACACTGATAGTTCTGTCTCTGATCTCATTCCTTTACACTCACTCCTCTGTATTTAAAGTTCTCCCCATCATACAAAAGACTGATCCTATTTCAATCTCCCAATCATTTCTTTTTTTTTTATCAAAATTTATTTATTTATTATTTTTTTTAATTAAATCATAGCTGCGTACATTAGTGCAATAAAGGGGTACAATGTGCTGGCTTCATATACAATCTGAAATGTTTTCATCAAACTGTTTAACATACCCTTCATGGCATTTTCTTAGTTATTATATGAAGACATTTGTATTCTTCATTTTGTAAGTTTCGCCTGTACCCTTCTAAGATGCACCATAGGTGTGGCCCCACCAATTGCCCTCCTTCCACCCGACCTCCCCCACCCCACCCCACCCCTACCCCCTTACCCAAATTCAAGTGCCACACGTGGGGTAAGACCTACTATGAAACCAATTTATAGCTTTTATATGAAAGCTAAAACCAAATTATAGCCCAAGAATATGGGGAAAGAGGAGAGGAGTGGAGGGGAAAGGGGAGGATGGGTAGAGGGAGGGCAATTAGTGGGAACACACGGTGCATCTTAGCAGGGTACTGGCGAAACTTATTAAAG
>CAUYON010025253.1:0-28666 GCA_963573935.1 Arctocebus calabarensis | reverse complement strand
GGGAGGGGAGGGGTGGGGGGAGGATGGGTAGAGGGAGGGCAATTAGTGGGAACACACCTACGGTGCATCTTAGCAGGGTACTGGCGAAACTTATTAAAGGTAGAGTATTAATGTCTTTATATAGTGATCAAGGAAATGCCGTGAAGGATATGTGTAACAGTATGATCAAAATGTTTCTGAATGTATATGAATCGTGCCCTGTGATTGCACCAATGTACATAATTATGATTCAATAAAATTATTAAAAAAAAAAAAGAAAGATTGGAAATAAGGAAAAGCAGAAATTCATGGTACTACCAATAAATGCAACATTATTAACAAAAAAAAAACACAAATAAACAAATATATCAATGGAACAGAATAAAGAGCCAAGAAATAAATATACATAGATATAGTCAACGAATATTTGATAAAGACAAAAACCACAGTAAATATTGCTAGAACTGGACATCCACACACAAAAAAATTTTCCTCTAGGCACAAACCTTACATTCTTCACAAAAGTAACTCAAAATGGGTCACATATCTAAATGTAAAATGCAAAATTATAAAACTCCTTGAAAATAGCATGGAAGAAAATCTAGATATTGTGTTTTAAACATAAGACCAAAGGCACTATTTATGAAAGAAAAAACAGAGAATCTGGACTTCACCAAAACTAAAATTTTCTGCTCTATGAAAAATACTCTCAAGTTAATAAGAAGAGAAGCCACAGATTTAAGAAAATATTTGCAAAAGACATATCCAATAAAGTACCATGATCCAAAATATACAAAGAACTCTTAAAACAACTAAATCCCAGGAAGAAGGAGAGAAGTGGAGGGTGATGGGAGGGGAGGACAGAGGGAAGGTAAACTGTGCAACCACACCTATGGAACATATTGCAAGGGTACAAGTAAAATCTATCAAGTATAGAACATAAATGTCTTAACACAATAATTAAGTAAATGAGGTGAGAGCTATATTAATTAGTTTGATGGAATCACTCCAAATTGTAATATATATATATATATATATACATTGTACCCCACAAATGCATAAATGTATTCATGATCTATGTGTATATGACTTAATAAAAGGAAAAAAACTCAACAATAAGAAAACAACAAACTTGATGTAAAACTGGACTAAAGACCTTGACACCTTCACCAAAGAAAATAAACAAACATTAACTAAGCATATGAAAAAAAGATGTTCCTCATCACATCATCAGTGAAATAAAAATTTAAATAACAATGAAATACACTTAACACCTATAGGAATGGTTAAAATCCAGAATACTGACTTACACAAAATACTGGCAAGAATGTAAAGCAGCAAGATCTCAAGGCTGGTTCAATATACGTAAATCTATAAATATAATTTGGCACATAAACAAATTAAAAACAAAGACCATATGATTCTCTCAAATGATGCAGAAAAAGCTTTTGATAATATCCAGCATCCCTTCATGATCAGAACACTTCAGAAAATGGGTATAGAAGGGACATTTTTTAAACTGATAGAGGCCATCTACAATAAACCTACAGCCAATATTGTATTGAATGGAGTGCAATTGAAATCATTTCCACTTAGATCAGGAACCAGGCAAGGTTGCCCATTGTCTCCACTACTCTTTAACATTGTAATGGAAGTTTTAGCCATTGCAATTAGGGAAGAAAAGGTGATCAAGAGTATCCACATAGGGTCAGAAGAGATCAAACTTTCCCTCTTTGCAGATGCTATGATTGTATATCTGGAAAATACCAGGGATTCTACTACAAAAATCTTAGAAGTGATCAAGGATACAGCAGTGTCTCAGGTTACAAAAAGAACATTCATAAATCTGTAGCCTTTATATATACCAACAATAGTCAAGCTGAAAAAACAGTCAAGGACTTTATCCCATTTACAGTAGTGCTGAAGAAGATGAAGTATTTGGGAGTTTACCTGACAAGGGATGTGAAAGATCTCTATAAAGAGAACTATGAAACTCGAAGAAAAGAAATAGCTCAAAATGTCAACAAATGGAAAAACATACCATGCTCATGGCTGGCAAGAATCAACATTATTAAAATATCAATACTATCCAAAGCAATATATAATTTTCATGCAATCCCTATTAAAGTTCCATTGTCATATTTTAAAGATCGCAAAAAAATAATACTTCATTTTGTATGAAATCAGAAAAAACCTCGAATAGCCAAGACATTACTTAAAAATAAAAACAAAGCAGGAGGAGTTATGTACCAGACCTCAGACTATACTATAAATCGACCATGGTCAAAACAGCATGGTACTGGCACAAAGACAGAGAGGTAAATGTATGGAATAGAATAGCAAACGAAGAGATGAACCCCACTACTTACTGTTGTTTGATCTTTGACAAGTGAATTAAAAACATTCAGTGGGGAAAATATTCCCTATTTAACAACGGTGCTGGGTGAACTGGCTGGCAACCTGTAGAAGACTGAAACTGGACCCATACCTTTCACCCTTAACTAAGATAGACTCTCACTGGATTAAAGATTTAAACTTAAGACATGAAACTATAAAAATACTAGAAGAAAGTACAGGGAATACTCTGGAAGGAATAGGTCTGGGAGAATATTTTATGAGGAGGACCCCCTGGGCAATTGAAGCAGCATCAAAAATACACTACTGGGACCTGTTCAAACTAAAAAGCTTCTGCACAGCCAAGAACACAGTTAGTAAAGCAAGCAGACAGCCCTCAGAATGGGAAAAAATATTTGCAGGTTATGTCTCTGACAAAGGTTTAATATCCAGAATACACAGAGAACTCAAACATATTAGCACAAAGAACCAGTGATCCCATCTTACGGTGAGCAAGGGACCTGAAGAGAAACTTCTCTGAAGAAGACAGGCGCACAGCCTACAGACACATGAAAAAATGCTCACCATCCTTAATCATCAGAGAAATGTAAATCAGAACTACTTTGAGATATCATTTAACTCCAGGAAGATTAGCCCACATCACAAAATTCCAAAACCAGAGATGCTGGCATGGATGGGGAGAAAAGGGAACACTTCTACATTGCTGGTGGGAATGCAAACTAATACATTCCTTTTGGAAGGATGTCTGGAGAATTACTTAAAGATCTAAAAATTGATCTACTGTTCTATATTATAATTCCATTACTAGGTATATATCCAGAAGACCAAAAATCACATTATAACAAAGATATCTGTATCAGAATGTTTATTGCAGCCAATTTATAATAGCTAAGTCATGGAAAAAGCCCAAGTGCTCATCAACCCATGAATGGATTAAGAAATTGTGGTATATGTACACCATGGAATATTATGCAGCCTTAAAGAAAGATGGAGACTTTACCTCTTTTATATTTACATGGATGGAGCTGGAAAATATTCTTCTTAGCAAAGTGTTTCAAGAATGGAATAAAAAGTATCCACTGTACCCAGCCTTCCTATGAAACTAATTTATAACTCTCATACGAAAGCTATAACCCAATTACAGCACAAGAATTGGGGAAAGGGATATGGGAGGGGAGGGGGGAAGATGGGTGGAGAGAGAGTAATCAGTAATTGATGTTTCCACATATACGGTGCATCTTAGAAAGGTACAGGTGAAACTTACTAAATGTAGAATATAAATGTTTGTACACAATAACTAAGAAAATGCCATGAATGCTATGTCAACCAGTTTGATGAAAATATTTCAGATTGTATATAAAACCAACACATTGTACCCCATTATTACATTTATGTACAGAACCATGATATAATAAAAAAATAAGAAAAAAAAAAGAAAAAAATGTTCCTCATCACATCATCACTGAAATAAAAATTTAAATAACAATGAAATACACTTAACAGCTGTGGGAATGGTTAAAATCCATAATACTTACTTACACAAAATGCTGGCAAGAATGTAGAGCAACAAAATCTCTCATTCATTGCTGAATGAGAAAATAAGCATGGATGCAAAATGGTACAGCCACGCTGCAAAACAGTTTGGGAGCTTCTTAGATAACTAAACATACTCTTACATATGACCCAGCAATCTCTTCCTTCATATTTGCACAGATGATGAAAATACATCCACATAAAATCCTGCATGTGGTTGTTTATAGCACTTTGATTCATAATTGCCCAAATTTAGAAGTAAACAAGATATCCTTCAGTATGTGAATGGATAGACTGATAAATCCAAACAATATAACATTATTCAGCACCAAAGAAAAATGAACTATCAAGCTATGAATAGACATAAAGGAAATGTACATGTATATTACCAAGGAATAGAAGCCAATATGGAAAAGCTACATACTATGATTCCAACTATACAATAATCTGGAAAATGCAAAATAATGAAGACAGTAAAAAGATCAGTGGTTGCTACAGGGCTGTGAAGGATGAAAGAACAGAGTAGAGAAAGGTTTTGTGGAGGCAATGAAACGACCCCATATGGTGCTACAATAGTGGGTACACATCCTTATACATAAACTCATATAATGTACATCAAAAGTGAACCCTTGGACTGTGGGTAATAATGAGATGTCAATATAGGTTCATCAGTTATAACAAATGACCACCCTGATGGGGGATGTTGACAGGGTGGCTGAGCATATTTGGAGGGTTAAGAATATGAGAAATATCTTTACCTTCTCCTCAATTTTGCCTTAAATCTAAAACTACCCTTAAAAATAAAGTCTATTAAAAATGTAAAAGTGTTGAAAAAAGTAATTGGCAAAAGAAATGTATCTCTTTGAGTGTCAAATGTGTTTTTATTTTTTTAAGGTGCATTTTTTTATTTGTTTTTTTTAATTTTTATTTTTTTATTAAATCATAGCTGTGTACATTAGTGCAATCAACAGTTGGATCAAAAACACAGTTGTGTTTTTAAAGGGAACAATATTACCGATGAACCGAAAAATCTCAACTTCAAGTGGATAAACATATGGCATTTGCTATGACTGTTTTAAATAAATTTAATCCAGTTGTTTTGTCTGCATGTCACTAAATACTTTTCCAGCATGGGAAAATGTGGAATAATCATGTGTAGTGTTGGAGATAAAGTAATATAAATTTATGACAATGCTTTTATAAAAATTAAGTGTGCAAAATAATTATGCAGAAAGGAAAAGCAATTTAAGGGGAGCAATCCTCAGATGTTTACTTTTTTTATTGATGGGGATTCATTGAGGGTACACAGAACCAGGTTACATTGGTTGCTTTTGTTCAATAAGGACCCACTTATATTTGTGTCCAGCGCCCAAAAGAGTTGTTTACTTTTTGTCAGTACCTTCCACAAACCATCTCACAATACTAATGTTCAGTATGTTTGTCACTAAGTGTTCAATAAAAAAAAGCAGCACACTGGATGGGAAATTATTGTACAATCCACCACTGTGGAAATTATTGTACAATCTAAATGGAACATAGAGTATAACTGCAAAAAGTTTTATAAGCAAATTCTGCGTAACAAGGAAGTCAAATCATCAGGAAAATACAATGATCCTAATTTTCTAATTAGGAACAATGTTCCTAATACAATGTTCCTCAAAGTCGGGAACATACATTGAACATGTATTAGGAAAATACAATTGAAGAAGGAAGTACCTAATTTAGATACTTAAAGTTTATTTCAGACGAGCAACAGATAATTTTAGCATAAGCACAGTCTTGCAATATTTCTATTTTACTTTCATGTACACGTGCATAGGTAATTGAAAATAAATTACATTTAACTGAGTGTTCTGTATTTGAATTTCCTAAATCTTAGAGGTTTATAAGTCTTAGGCACTCTCTCTTTTGCTTCTCTTACTTCATATTATACCAAACATATTCAAACACAATCATATCCCACATTAATAATAATTTTCGTTTCTTAAAAATATTCAAAGGTAACTTTTAAATTGATAGAGTTAAAAGAAACATACAAAATTTCCACATTAATTGCCTTTTGAAAAATCCTAGAGATTGGACAAGCGGGACAAATCAAAAAGATTATCTACCCATAAATAATTAAGAGGGAGGGTTTGTTTTATTAATCTCAGGAAAAGGAATTAAACAAAGATGAAATGAATTAGAAAAGAAAGTTGAAGTATAGCTCATCTAACACACCCTAAATAGTAATTCACTTAGGAGGCCAACAAGTCTGGCTGTTCAAAGTTGCAAGGTATACACGTGGTAAATAGAACCCACCTACTAGATGGAAAAAGATAAGAAAAAAGAGCAAATGGGGTGAGGAAAACCTTCATGAACAGTGTTTTCTTATGTCAATCAAGGAGAAAAGCTTATAACCACTATAAGGTAAGAAAATAAGCTTGAAGACTTATAATTTTGACTAGCATTAGATTATCCTGTGTTAGAAGGAGTCATGTGAAGAGTAGATTTTCTAAGGGAATTATTGGAGAAGAAACAGCCACTAATATCCAGTTCTGACTGTGAAATCAATGCACTAATTCCTGGATAAACTGAGGATCATCACCATGCAGATGTTCACTGACTTAACAAAATTCAAAGACAAATAGCTGGAGGAAATCACTGGGCTAGGACTAGGGTATCAGAAAATTCAGGAATCAAGATATATAGTTTAATGTAGTATTTTTTTTAAATCAAAATGAATAGACCCCTCAAAAAATCATGATAAAAAAACTTCAGAAAGAAAGAATCTGACCTTGTAGTAACATGATTCACCTCACTTGTCTGACCTACCCCTGGTCTTGGGGAAATCCCAGTTATTTCCTACCCCTAGAATTTGAATTTGGAAAATCCTGTCCTTAAAATTTGTCCCTGCACAATGTAAGGGTATATGGTATACCTCCTGGGAGTGGGATGCAACTGCAACAGGGAACTTATCTAAGAAACACAAACTGTAACCTAATTGTTACCCTCATATTAATCTGAAATTTCAAAAAAGAAAGGAAAAGAAAACGTAAGAAAATAAGAGAAAAACAATTGGCCCTAAAGGAGCCTAACCCTAAAATCCTTCATCATCAACAGAAACACACAGAGTAGGCTCGACGCCTGTGGCTCAACGGGCTAAGGCACCAGCCACGGGCTAAGGCACCTGAGCTGGCAGGTTCAAATCCAACCTGGACCTGCCAAACAACAATGACGGCTGAAACCAAAAAATGGTCAGGCATTGTGGTGGGCGCCTGTAGTCCCAGCTACTTGGGAGGCGGAAACAAGAGACTCGCTTGAGCCCAGGAATTGGAGGTTGCTGTGAGCTGTGATGCACGGCACTCTACCCAGGGTGACAGCTTGAGGCTCTGTTTCAAAAAAAAAAAAAAGAAAGAAAGAAACACACAGAGTCTCAACACATTCATTCCCAAGAAAACTCTGCCTGCTGTGAACCTGTTCTGAACTGTCAGCTCTTCCCTCAAGAAGGGTGTTCCTGCCACAATGTTCAGCACTTTTGGTCTTAAGAATTGACATTAAAGGCAACTAAACAAATCTAAGATTAAAAAACAATATTATATGCCAATTACATTATTTTCTGAATCTCTTTTTGTGTCCAATGATGAAATCTTCTCAGGAACTGTAGTCTGCAGAAAAGTTTCATGAAAATCTAAAAGTAAAAACAAGCAACATTATTTTGATCCTGTAATCTTACAGTATTCATTTCTAATTCTGCATTGGCTTTGTACAGTAGCAGTCATTTTAAAAAATTCAACACCTCTCATCCTTTTTCAGTCTTTCTAATCTACAAATTCTGACTGCTTATCAAGATCTCAAGTTTTTGCCTCATTCTTACCTTCTCTCTCTCCCTGTATCTCTCTCTCTCTCTCTCTCTCTCTCTCTCTCCTCTCTCTCTCTCTCTCTCTCTCCTCTTTACACACACAGAGTTTAAAGGACACTTCAACTGTTTGCATAAGTTAACACTGAATATCAGCTTACAGATTACAAAGAGGCACGGAAATGAGAAAAACATAAAAATCCGTAAAGTGAGATCATGTGTAGGAAAGAACATAGAATGGTAGATAACAAGTTGATGTGCAATTTTCAGTGGAACAGGTAGAGGATAGTATTTGCCAAATTGGGAGATGATTAATAGCTTCTTTATGGTGATACAATTATTCCTAGAGTAGAAGAATTTTGTATGTGGAAAAAATCCACGTATTTCATTTGTGTTCATTTTACAGATAAGGAAACTATTCCAAATACATGAAAAGATTTTCTGCCCTGCCTGATCTGCCTCTCCACTTATTTAGCCCCCAGACCTTGAAGCAGAGGGCCAGGAAAAGGTGGGTGGGCAGAGTCTGCAGCCAGGGTAAAATCTAGGCCAGAAAGTACAACCCCCTAAATGAACAATTCCCCTCAGAAGCTTCGAGTGGAAGACGAAGCAAGTCTCCGATCTTACCGCGGCCTGCATACAGCCAGCCAAGTTCAGTGAAAAGCACCAGAAGAAGGAACATGGCTCCGCTGTCTTAGAGCCCGGCCTGAGTAACAGCGGTTGAGGCGTTGAGGCAAGTAAAGGCGCAGCTCGCGCAAAGCAACTGGGAGCGCGAGCTGTGGTATAGAGAGGCAACGAATGGGGAAGACAAGAAGAGATAAAAAAAAAAAATCAGAGTGGGGAAAGGATGGGTGCAAGTAGTTAATGTACTCCTGTCAGGCAGCTAAGTGCTCAAGCGAAGCCTATCAGAATGGACACAGGGTCAACATAATGTTGGAAAGACTGCTGAATTTTCACCACTTAGGTTAGGATGATGCCTGGTGAGATTTTGTTTATATCTTTTACTTGGGCCATGGCTCTTTGAATTAATTTTCCGTTACAGTGAGAAAAAAGAAACAACTATAAACACACTCAGGTTACTGATAGCAAACAAGTTTCTTCCCATTTCTCTGCATACCATCCAAACAGTTGAGCTGGACTCAGGCAAAGGGCACATTTGCAAAAAATACTGCAAATGCTGTGACTTTCTAAATTTGGTGGTTAGCTACACCGTTACAGCCCAAATATTGAATCTAAAATACCTCATACTATCCCTATTGAAATGCAGACTTCCAACAAATCTTTTCTAATATTCCAAGCTATTATTGCTATGCTTTAGAAATATGCTATAATGCTGCAGCCTCTAGCCTTTATTTATTTAATTGGTCCTTTTAAAATTCTGCCTCTATTAAGAGAAGAAATAGTTTGATTTCTTGGGGTTCATGGGTACTCTTTCCTTTGCAAGTCCTAGTCCTCATCATATTAAGTGTTCTAGCATACAGAAACATCCCCACATTAAGTATAATTTTCCAGTAAGAAATAATGAAAGCAGATTTATAAATTTGCATTGAAATCATTTATCTTTTATGCAAAATTAAGGGAAGTCATTAGCTGAAGAACAATAACAAATAATCTTTAAAAAGAGCTAGGTGACCAAAAAATAAAGTTACAATAGATTAAAGAAATAGTAAAATGAATATACTCGATCATTGAATTAGTAATTTGGAATATCAGATTGATGAACTCTCTCAACAGGAACAGGAAAAGATAAAAAAATACAAAAATAAAACGAAATGATATGGAAAATGTAACTGTCAATATTTAGAAAACCACATTTCCAAAAGGAGGAAAAAAATCAAAATAGCAGAAAATATTTAAAGGGATAATGGGAAAAGTTTCTATAAATTTAAAAATTAAGAGAATGACCTTAGATTGAAAAGCTCTAGAGTCTAAAAAACTGGACATTGAACAGAAAAATTCAAATAACACACACCTGAAACTTAAAATTGCAGCAAGGAGAAAATTCTAAAATCATACACAGGAAAAGAACTGAGAGAAAAGGCGCAGCTCACGCAGAGCAACTGAGAACATGAGATGTAGCACAGAGAGGCAATAAATGGGGAAGACAGTAAGATATAAGGAAAATTAGAGTGGGGAAAGGATGAGTGCAAGTAGTTAATGTTCTCCTGTCAGGTAGCTAAGTGCTCAAAAGAAGTCTATCTCTTGAGAATAGATAGGTACACAGATTAGATCATATCAACATTAATAGCTATACCAGAGGCATGAAATGAGTGCATTAATATTATTAAAATGTTGACTGAAAAGAGCTCTCAAATAGTTTTAAATGTGGAGAAACAATTTAAATTTTTTTTCTAGTATGTAAGTTTTAAAAGCTTGGCCATAGTGATCCTTGTTGGAAAGGCATTTCATAGAAGTAACCACATGGTAAGGCAAATTGTAAATGCAATTAAGTGACATCAGAAGTATTAATTATCAACTATCTTTAAAAGTTTATTTGTAAGAAAAAATCCAAATACAATAATGAGAAAAAATATATCTAACAACCCAGAATCATTTAGATGATTAAAATGATGATGATTTAGATGATGTCATCATGATGGGAGGGATGGAGAATGGAAATGCCAAAGCAATAATCTTCTCAATTTGAAAAATTTTAACATGTATTTATATAACTAAATATCCTTAGAATATAACAACAAAAATTGATATAAATGTAGGGGAAAAATAGTAAAACTATTATCTTAATTGGAGATTCAAACATGTTTTATAATTATATTGATAAGTCAAGCATACAAAATTTAATGAAAGTACATGTGATTTGTTTACATTTTACTTATCAACATAGCGTTCACCTCGTTTACCCAATTACAGCATTAAGACAGTAAGCATTCCAGTTGTACAAATAATTAACACATTGAATCCCATAATGGCACAAAGGTATTCATGATCTATGTACAAATGACTTAATAAAAGAGAAATGATTCCCCCTCCCCCAAAAAAGAAAATATATGTGATTTGGATGGTAAATGATCCTGGTCTATTAGACATTTGTACGATTCAAAATCAACTATAATGGATGGAGAGAGAGTAACTGGTGGAACCACACCTATGGTAATTGGTGGGACTACACCTATGGTGCATCTTAGAAGGGTACAGGTGAAACTTACTAAATGCAGAATATAAAGGTCTAAACATAATAAGTATGAAAAAGCCATGAAGGCTATGTTAAACAGTTTGATGAAAATATTTTAGAGTGTATATGAAACCAGCACATTGTACCCCATGATTGCATTAATGTGCACAGCTATGATTTAATAAAAATAAAAATCAACTACACACATTCTTCCTAGCCACTCAAGTAACTCAAAATCATACCCTTGGTCTTAAATCATTTCAACCAATTTTATTCTTTTTCTCTTAACAATTTTTTTATTAAATAATAACTGTGTACATTAATGCACTTATAGGGTCCAATGTGCTGATTGCTTACATCAGACTGGTTAACATAGCCTTCACCTGACTTACTTAATTATTGTGGTAACACATTCATACTCTACTCATAATAGATGTGACATATACCCTTCAAAAATACACCATAGGTGAGGTCCCACCGATTACCCTCTCTCCACCAAGCCTCCTCCTTATCCTCCACTCCCCTACTCCTCATTCCTCCTTCATCCTGGGCAATAGTTGTGTTTCATCTTTCTTATGAAAGTGTGGCTGATTATATACTGGTTTCATAATAGTACTGAATACATTGGATACCTTTTCTTCCATTCTTAAGATACTTTACTAAGAAGAATATGTTCCAGTTCCATCCACATAAACATAAAAGAGGTAAAGTCTCCATCTTTTTTTATGGCTGCATAATATTAAATGGTATACATATACAGCAATTTGTTAATACTTTCCTGGGTCAATGGGCACTGGGCTGTTTCTATCACTTGACAATTATGAATTGGGCTGTAATAAACATTCTGGTGCAAACATCTTTGCTGTAAAATGGTTTTGGGTCATCTGGATATAGACTTGGTAAAGGAATTGCAGGATCAAATGGTAGGTCCACTTTTAGTTCCTTGAATGTTCTCCAAACTTCATTTAAAAGGAATGCACTAAGCTGCATTCCCACCAGCAATGCAGAAGCGTTACCTTTTCTCTACCTGCAAGTCAACATCTGTAGTTTGTGGATTTTGTGATATGGGCTAATCTTACTGGAGTTAAATGATATCTCAAAGTGGTTTTAATTTAATTTTTAATTTCTCTGATGATTAAAAATGATGAGCTTTTTTCCATGTGTTTGTAGGCCATGCACCTGTCTTCTGGATAAATACCTAGTAGAGGAATTGCAGGATTGAACCTGTTACATTACATTCAGAAATTTAATCTGTAAATTTCTTCTCCCATTCTAGGGGCTGTCTGCTTGCCCAGATAGAAATGGGGTTATTTGTTCTTTTCTTTTTTTTTATTGGATCATAGCTGTGTACATTTGTTCAATCATGTAGTACAATGTGCGCGCTTCATATACAATCTGAGATATTTTTATCCACCTGTTTGACATAACATTCATGAGATTTTCTCATTTACTGTGTGAAAACATTTGTGTTCTGCATTTAGTAGTTTTCTCCTGACCTTTCAAAGATGCTGTTCTTTTCTTATTGATTAGTTTGAGTACTCTGTGGATTGCAGTTATCAATCAGATGTTTGTCAGAAATGTAACCTGCAAATATCTTCTCCCACTCTAGGGGATGTATTCTTGCTTTACTTGCTGTGTTCTTGGCTAATGCAGAAGCTTTTTAGATTGGTCAGATCCCAGTAATATATTTTTGGTGTTGCTTCAATTGTTGGAGGTATCCAACTCGTACAATATTCTCCCAGGCCAATTTTTTCAACTATTTTTCCTGCACTCTCTCCAAGTATCTTTACAGTTTCATATCTTAAGTGTAAACCTTTTCTCGGGTGAGAATCAGTTTTTGTTAAGGGTGAAAAGTGTGGGTCCAGTTTCAGTCTTCTACAAGTTGCCAGCCAGTTCACTGAGCACCATTTGTTAAATAGGGAGTCTTTACCCAAATGAATGTTTTTGATAGGCTTATCAAAGATCAAATGATGGTAAGTGTCTAGGTTCATCTTTTGGTTCTCTATTCTCTTCCATAAATCTACCTGTCTATTCTTGGGCCATTACAATGCTTTTGATCATTATAGATTTATAGTACAGCCTGAAGTCTGGTAGTATGATTCCTCCTGATTTGTTTTTATTTCTGAGTAATGTCTTGCTATTCGAGGTTTTTACTGACTCCATATAAAACAAAGTATTATTTTTTTCAAGCTCTTAAAAGAATGACAATAGTGCTTTAATGGGGATTACATTAAAATTGTGTATTTCTTTGTGTAGTATGGACATTTTAACAATGTTGATTCTTCCCAGTCATGAGCATGGTATGTTTTTTCATTTGTTAACATATTCACCTATTTCTTTTTTCAGAGTTTCATAATTCTCTTTATAGAGATCGTCCACATCCTTTGTTAGGTAAATTCCCAAATATTTCATCTTCTTTGGCAGTACTATGAAAGGAATACAGTCCTTGACTGTATTTTCAGCCTGACTATTGTTGGCATATATAAAAGCTACTGATGTGTAAGTCTTGATTTTGTATCCTGAAGTGCTGCTATATTCTTTGATTAGTTCTAAGAGTTTTGTAGTTGAGTCCCTGGAGTTTACCAGGTATAAAATCATATCATCTGCAAAGAGTGAGAGTTTGATCTCCTCTGACTCCATTTGGATACCTTTGATCACCTTCTGTTGCCTGATTGTGATGGCTAAGACTTTCATTACTATGATGAATAGCAGTAGAGACAGTGGGCATTCTTGCCTCATTCCTGATATGAGGGGAAATGTTTTCAATTTTGTTCCATTCAATGTGATATTGACTGTGGGCTTGCTATAGATGGCCTCTATCAGCTTAAGAAACAACCCATCTCAGCCTATTTTCATAAGTATTCTGATCATGAAAAGATGCTTGAAATTATCAAAAGCTTTTTCTACATCAATTGAGAGAATCATATGGTTTTTGTTTTTTATTTTATTTATGTGAGTCACTGCCAGGGATGCTACACTGCCCAGTGCTGCACAAAAGAATCAAGCAGGACACGGATTGAAGTGCTAGCTTGCAAGAGGTGGGCTAACCAGAGGTGCAGGAGAGCCCCAAGCCCCCTCCGCACCAGCTATTAAGATGATACACAACAGTTGTGGAGAGTTAAAGTAATGACATATGAGGGCTGCATGTGTAAGGATTGCCATGTGCTCTTTCTTCATGTGTTCTTTCCCCAAAACCCCATGAAGAAGCACCAAGCATCAATGGTTCACACCTACTTACTAAAGTGTGACTGATCTTATCTCATTCCAGAATACTGAGTTACTTGGGGGCTTGCCCCTAAATCACAAAACATCTCTAGGCTTGCCAGGAGACTGTCCTGTTCTCAAAATTTACTTTTAACGTGATAAGAAATCAGTCCCTCCCACTACACCACAACCAGGGCTCAATCTGAGAGGGTCCCTGGGTACTGGACCAGGTCAAGAGTTCCAAACCAATTTTCCCAGGCAGCACAATCACAGATGAAGTGGGTGAGTTCGAAAGGTCTCCAGCAACTAGATAGCAGGGTTCCACTGATAGCACAAATGTGATTTGCTCCAGTGCTCCATGGAGTCAGAAAGGCCTGCCCAGCAAAAGAGTTAGTCAAGGGAGGTTGGTGTCTCATTCCCCACCTTGCACCTTCACCTCACCCAGTCACTGGTAACCCCATGGGCCTTTGACCCAGTTCCCTCCAATGAGCAAATGCTCCAAGGATTTTCACCTGCCAGAGTCAAAGGGGAGTCAATTCCTCCTCAGCCGGGCTGCCACACTCTGCTACCAGCAGGCCGGGGGAGCTGAAACCTGACTCCCTCTGGTGCTCATTGGAAACTGGGGAGTGTTCCACTTGAGTCTGTTCCAACATGGGGATTAATGTTGTAGTGTATTTTTTCTCCCTCAGAGACCACACCTCTGTCCCAGCCACACTCCTCCTCTAGTACCCAGCAGGGCAAGACCTGAGCTCCCTCCAGTGGTCCACAGAATTGAGGTGTCTCTCCAAAATGTGACCCTGGTGGGAGGTCACTCCTATCGCTGCTGATGCATGGCAGGTGCTACCATGTGGGTTCCTGCACCTCCACCCACCACTGATATGCACTTTCATGGTGTCATGCCAGTCACCCTCCCCCCCTGCATCTCTCTCTACTTCTACTCGAGTCACAGTTTCAGCACAGCTGTGCCTCTGGGGCCCAAGCAATGCTCAACCTTAGCAAGGAATCACTGAAAACTCTGGTCTTTTCAGAAGGTAGGCTTCCAGACCACCAGGCAAGGGGGGAAATGTGGACTGGGAGTTCAGAGTGGCAGAGTAAGTATTTCTTCAACTTTTATGCCAGGCAAGAGAATGCCCAGGCTAACAGCATGATCTGTCTAGAGAAGGAGTCCTGGTCTTCAGTGACTCTCTCCCATGGGGTGAAAAAAGAGGTCTTCTGTTCATTGTTCTCTTGTAGAGATCACACAGTGAGCCCCTCTCTTGGGGGAGGGGACAAACTCTCATCCTCCTTGGGATGGGTTTTGTACCTGAAGTTTTCACCTTGGAGTCACAGCTTGCCTCAACAGGGATAATTTGCACTTATCAATCTCTCTCAGCTCAACTCTCAATCTTCAGCTTTATTGGGTTCATTCTGGCCATTGTCTCTCCCTCTGGACAGGAGCTTCTATTGAAAGCTGGCTCCAGTCATCCATCTTAACTCCTCTCCTTTCAACCAATTTTAAAGAATAAGCATATTATTCAAAATAAATGGTCCATATTAAGGAGACCATTTAGTAAATTTAAAATTAAGAAATTATTGATATTTGTGGGTAGTATGTCATCTTACTATTAACTTTCTATTTTCTCTATCCTTTTATGTTTGTTTTTTCCCTCCCTTCTTACCTTATTTTGATTTGCCATTTTCCTACTATATAGGCATGGCAGGTATGTAGTTTGAAATTTTTTATTTTAGTGATTACCTTAGAATTTTAGCATAATCTAAGGATAATTTTCCTATCTTAATATCTGGTATTAACCTTTGAATGCATTTACAAGTTTCTCTCACAGAAATACCTACTTTGGTTTTTGATTGAGTAGTGAAAAGAAATCTTGGAGAAATATCTTTACAATTTTGCCTACATTGATGACTCCAAGTCCTTTGGGCCCTTATTAAGCAGACTTAGATATGACTCTTCAGGTGTCCTTCTTTGAGACTTATGTGGTATGATGTTTTAGCAGATCTTTGGGAGAGTATAAAAGTACAGCATCCCTGATTCTGCCATATTGTATACCCACTTTGAACTTCTGTTGATAGATCTTTATTTCACTGTTGTCACAATATAATGGCTCACAAGTTCACCAAGTCCTTCTGCAATCCCAGATGCCTAAACATAATTGGCATTTTCCCATAAAGTTGTCTGGGGAAATTAGAGTGCCATTAAAATAATGAACAAGGTTCATCTCTTCATATAAGAAATAGCTGATATCCTGGAATTTCACCTCTTATAAGGCATTCTTCTTTTTCACTAAAACTTCTATATGATTAATGTATGGCTCCATAATGCTCATTTTCCAAATGGCCAAGATGGAAAGCACATAACAGCCTCTTGGTATAGGATCAAAGAGATGGATGAAGGAGCTAAGTCAAGTAAGCAGAATTGAAGACACTACTCATGAAATTTATCTGGACTGTAGAGTTTCATCAAGCTGCTACTTACAGAGATCTATTATTTGTCTGTGCTTAATAGTTTTTTGTGAACTTGTTTGGCATTCTAATGACTGGAGAAATGTGACCAGTGTGAAATTGAGCAAGTTCCTATACATTCCAGTTTCTGAAGTTTCAGATAGAATTGAAACACTAACTCTCCATGTGGATGTTTACCAAATATCTAGTATACATTGATACTGCACCATACTGTTGATATACAGACAAAGCCTACAGATGCTCTGACACATCAAACATTTTGAAAACAATTAAGTGATGGAGTGAATAAAATGGACAGGTTTTGAGAATTTGTGTCTTCATTATCATTTTGTTCCAAAAATTTGGTGATTTACTTCTTAATCTCATCTTTGACCAGCTTTCATTCAGCTTAAAATTATTTAGTTTCCATTACTTCATTTGAGTGTGAAGATTCTTTTTTTTCTCTTTTTTTTATTAAATGATACCTGTGTATATTGATGCATGTATGAGATACAATGTGCTAGTTCTATATACAAAATTTTAAATTGTTAAAACTGGTTAACATAGCCTTCACCACACTTTCTTAATTATTGTGTTAAGACATTTATACTCTACACTTAGTAGAATATGAAGATTCTTGTTGCTGTTGAGTTCAACTTTTATTCTGTGATGATCCAAGAAGATACAAGGAATAATTTCTATTCTTTTAAATTTGCTGAGGTTAGACTCATGTCCAAAGGTATAATCAATTTTGGAGGATGATCCATGACCTGATGAGAAAAGTGTATATTCAGTTTCATTAGAAATAAATGAACTGAATAAATTCAGTTTTATTAGAATAAATAAACTGAATAAATTCAGTTTTATAAGAAATGTTCTGTAGAGGTCTATCAAGTCCATTTGCCTTAGGGTCAGATTTAAGTTTAATATCTCTTTTCTTTTGGCCAGGGCTAGGTTTGAACTCACCACCTCCGGCATATCAGGCCAGCACCCTACTCCTTTGAGTCACAGGTGCCGCCCTTAACTCTAATATTTCTTTGTTTAGTTATTTCTTGAAAGATCTATCCAAAACCACCAATGGGGTGTTAAAATGTCCAATTGTAGTGCAGGAAAAAATCAAATTGTTCACATCCATAAGGGTTTGCTTTATAAATTGAGGAGCATTCTGGTAGGGTGGATAAATGTTAATCATCGAAGTCTCTTCATGCCAGGTGTTTCCCTTAACAAATATGTAGTGACCATCCTTATCTTTCTTTTCTTTGTTGGTTTAAAGCCAATTGTATCTGCAAATAAAAATCACAAATCGTGTTTTTTCTGATTTCCATTTGTCTGTATTGTAGATGTCCATCCCTTTATCCTGAGTCTATTTTTATCCTTTAAGATAAGATTCTTGTATGCAGCAGATATCTGGTCGAAGTTTATGTATCTAGTCAGCCAAATTGTGCCTCTGTGGAGGACAATGTAAGCCTTTCTCATTAATTGAGAGGATTGATAGGCATGGTAACATTTTATGTGTCATGTTTTTGAAAGGTCTGGCGGACATTTTTAATCCTTTCACAATTGTGGGAGTTCAGTTTTGTTCAATAATTTCTGGGTGAGTTACTTTGGTGGTAGACTATTACGCTGGAAATTTTCCATTATGGAAAATTGGTCTGAGAATATCCTGGAAAGCTGGTTTAGTTATGGCAAATTTCCTCAACATGTGTATGTCAGAGAAGTATTTGATTTCTCAATCATAAATGAAACTCAGTTTAGCTGGATTTAGAATCACGGGCTGGAAATTGTTTTTTATAGGAGATTGAAGGTCTCCTCTTCTGTCTTGAAAAGTTTCTGCTGAAAGATTTGAAGTCATTCTCATATTTTTCCCTTTGTAGGTAATGCTTTTCTATGTAAGGCTGCTTGCAGAATTTTCTCCTTCATCTTAAATTTGGCAAAGTTAATTACAATGCGTCTAGGAGATGTTTTATTTGGACAGAGTCACTGGAGTTCTGAAACTGTCTGCTATATGAATTTCTGTATCTCTTGCCATGCTCCGGAAATTCTCCTCCATTACATGTTGGAGTAAGGCATCTGTGCCTTTAAGACCATCCTCTTCTCCTTCAGAAATTCCTGTCAAACAAATGTTTCTCTTTTAGAGTGGTCCCACAACTCTCTCAAAGAATGATCAGTTTTTGCTTTCCACTTCTTCTCTGCTTCTTTGATGTTTGGGAACATTTAAATGCTTTGTCTTCAAATTCAGAGATCCTTTCTTCTGCCTGCTTCACTCTTTTACTGAGGAATTATATTATTTTAAGAATGTCCTTTAATAACTTTCTCATTTCCTTCAGCTCTGCTATTTCTTTTCTCATTATGTCCAGATCCTTGGAGATTTTGTCTTTGAATTCATTGATTACTTGGGACACCTTTTGAACTACTCTTTGAATTTAAATTTTTAACTTTTCTTCCATTCCATTGATTTATTTGACCATCCATATTCTTATTTCTATTTCTGACATTTCAGCCATTTGTCTGTGAATGGAATCGTCTGTTTTGTCTCCTTGTCATTCCTTGGGGGATTTGATGTACTCTGATTATTCATGTTGCCAGAGTTCTTCCTCTGGTTCTGCTCCATGATTATTTTCTGCAGTGGTAAGGTAAGTTTGTACTGGGTGCCCCAGGAAGTAGAGTTAATGTGCCCTAAATCAATGAGCTGGGCTTGTAACAGTGGGTTTTCCCCTACAGCTTTACAAAGGTCCCTTTTAGAGCTGTAGCCTAAGACTAAGACCTGCTTAAGGAAAGAGAGCAAGATGGCTGTGACCTTAAATCAGCCACCTTTACCCTATCTTAAAAAGTAGAGATGTTAGGCTGATCTCATAGGGGAGAGATACAAACATCTGTTGTGCCCTGCCCCCCACCAGTAACAGCTAGTGAGGAAATTCAGTCCTTTTCCACTTTAACCCAACCAGCAGTTCACCTCAGAGGGACCCCAGGTGAACAGCCCAGATCTAGAGTTCTAAACAGACTGACCCAGACAGCGCAATCACTACTCAACAGGGAGAGCTTAAAAGGGTCTCCAATATCCTGACAATTGAAATCCACAGACAGTTACTACCAGTATACATGAGGGCATAGAGCCTTGTCCCATCTAGTGAACCACCAATTCTGGAAAAGTCACTAAGCACAGTCAGGACAAAAGCATCAACACCTCCACCCTTTTAAGGCCGAACTGGTCCTCAGTTTACTTACTCTTGAAAGTCTAAATGTGAAATTATCTGCCAGCACTTGAAAATCCAAACCAGAAACCAGTGGCTCCACCCTTGAAAGTCTAAACCAGGTGTCAGCATCTCCACCCTTTAAAGAATGAACCAGGTGTCAGCACCCAGTCATTGAAAGTCCAAGCCAGGCAACCACAGCTCCATCGTTGACAGTCCAAACCTGTTGCCAGTGTCTGCACCCTTGGAAAAACAAACCAGATCCCCCAGATCCACCCTTGAAATTCCAAACCTTGAGCCAGTGGCTCTGCCCTTTAACATCCAAACTGGTAGTCCATGGCTCCACCCTTGGAAATCTGAAAGGGAGTCAGCCTCCCACCTATTAAAGTCCCAACCAATTGTCAGTGGATCCCCCCCAAAAGTCCCAGTTAGGGTGAGCTCACCTGCCCAAGGCAGCCCTAACCTGGTATCAAAGGCTTTGTCCTTGATAGTCCAAATGGGAGAGGGTCTGCACTGCAGCCTGCAGGGCAAAGTCACTGGTGTTTCTCTCTCCAAAAGTCCCTCTCTTCCCACACCCCCTTGCCCCCCATCCTATCACTGTTTCCACACTTCTGTCCATACAATGCCAGTCCTCCTAGGGAAAATCCAAACACTCTGGGTTCTGCAAGTGTCAAACTTCCAGACCTCTGGGCAAGGGGGGAGGGGTGTGCCAAAAGTTCAGTTTTGCAGGTAGAGTATTTGCTCAGTTTTGCACTTGGCAGGATGATACCTGGTCTCCCAGGTGGGACCTATCTGGGGGAGCATGTCCAGTATTTTCTGGCTCTCACCCATGGGTAAAATGAGTGGCTTTTGTCTTCTGCTCACTTGCAGAGAGCCTGCAGCAGAGCCTCCCGCTTGGGGGAGGGGTCTCTCATCCTCGTGGCACTGGGCTTTGTACCTGAAATTTGTTCACTAGGATCCTCTTTGTTGGAGCCAAGATGATGTGTTCTTGTCTATCTGCTTTCCTATCTCAGGTCTCCTCCTTCAGTTTCAGAGACTAAGTATATCCAGAATCTCTCCTTCTGGTTAGGAGCCTCTGGCTAGAGTTGCTTCTCTTTGGCCATCTGCTTCCTTCCTGTAGGGTCAGATGACCACCCCACATAAGCCACACAAAGACAAGCCTTTAAATGGCAAGCCTTTAATCTCTCTCTCAGAAGCAAGAGAGCTGCCCCCCACCCCGAGAGTACACAGAGGCTGTTTGTCCAAAGGTAAAAGGCCATAAAAACAGTGACTCTGAAAATATGCTTCTGTTAAGCCCAGGAGGTTAGGGGCTGCCAACCCCACCCCTGGTGATACGGATCAGTGGTTGACATATGTTTTGCACATATTGTCTTAGGGGCTTAAAGATCTCTGCTCTGTAGAGAAAAAAGATCATAAATCCATTTTAGATTAGCTAAGTGTGTGCTTGAGGGGTTTCATTTTCCCAGTTCCCCATGATCTTTATTTAGATATTTTGTTCAAAAGCTGACGTATGTCTGAGAAGAATGTAAAAGCAGATGTTGTGTTGATTTGTAGACTGCATGTCTCCCCACAAATTAATTTTAGATAGAAGTTAGGTAATGGTAAAAAGCTATAGATCATAGGTTAAATGTGTACGTGACTACCAGTGTATATAAGGTGACCAAAAATAAAGATGATTCACTACATACCATCTTGAGTTGTGTAGTCCAGTTTCTTGCATCTCTTAAAAATTACAGGAGCAAGTTTGCACCTGAGACAAAGTTGCTGTTTCCTCACTTCTCCGTTCCTGCAAAACCATCCCATCTTTGTCTTTTTTGACTTTATTTGCTTTAAATCCACTTGTATCTAAAAATAAGATTATTATCCCTACTTTCTTCTGATTTCCATTTGCCTAAAATATTGTTTTCCATCCCTTCACCCTGAGTTTTATTTTATTCTTTGAGGCTAGGCGTGTTACTCGCAAACTGCAAATGGATGGCTTGTGGTTTTTTGTTTTGTTTTGTTTTTTTAATTTAATCAGGCAGCTTATGCATCTTCAGTGGGGACTACAAGCCATTGGCATTTATTGAGATAATTGACAAGCATTGTTGAGTTCTATTCATCTTATTTTGTAAAAGACCATTGCTTAGTTTTATCTTTTGCATCATTGTGGATGCCAGGTTTTGTCCTTCAGTTCCTGGGTTTTAGTTTATTGGTGATCCACTATGACAGTCAATGTGGATAACAAGTCTATGTATTTTTGGTAGCATTGGTCATGCTATGGCAAACTTCCTCAATATTTGAATACCAGTAAATGATTGGATTTCTATATCAATTTTAAAACTTAGCTTAGCAAGATATTGAATTCTTGGTTGAAAAATTTTTTCTTTAAGTATATTAAAGGTAGATGATCATTCTCTTCTGGTTTGAAAAGTTTCATTTGAGAAATCCACAGTCACCCTGATTGATTTCCCCCTGTATATCAATTGGCTCTAACTCTTGACAGCTTGAAGAATTTTCTTTCATCTTAACTATCAACAGGTTCATAGAAATGTGTCTTGGAAAGGCTGTGTTTGAATTGAGACAACCTGGATTTCAATATCCCTCTGAAATAAGTGTGTCAGAATCTTTGGTGATACTTAGGGAATTTTCATTTATGATATCCTCTTGTAGGGCTTCCATTCCTTTGTGGTGTTCTTCTTCCCTTTATGAAATACCTACAATTCTTATGTTCTTATGTTTGAATGCTTCATGATGTCCCATAATTCCCTCAGTGAACATTCTGCTTTCTCTTTTTCTGTCTCTTTAACTGCCTGTGTTAGCTCAAGAGCTTTATCCTCTACCTCTAAAGTTCTCTCTTCTATGTAGTCTAATCTGTGATTGATGCCTTCTACTGCATCTTTAAGTTCCCTGATTGACAATTACTTAATCTTTTCTATTTTCTGCATATCTTTTCTCCATTATTTGTTTCTTTTTTGGTTTTCCTTCTGGTTATTTTCTACTTTCTCAGCAATTTCCTTCATTGTTTTTACCATCTATATTTTTAATTTCCTTTCTGCCATTGCTAACATTTATTTATACATAGAATCCTCTGTAGTAGCTACCTCATGATACCCTAGGGGTGGTTGCTCTGTTTTGGCTTTTTCGTATTGCTAGGATTTTTCTGCTGTTTCTTCTTCCTCCATGAGTGTTTTCTTTTTGTCAGTTTTCCTGACCTACCTATTCCTTTAAATTTATCCTCCTCTTAAGTTACCTTGTCTCAGACCGAAAGTGTTGAAGTGTCCTTTTGTTATGGGACTAAAAGAAAGAGAGGAGTGAAGAGCAAGAAGGGATAAAAGATAATAAAAGAGAGAGAAAATAAAGGTGGGAGTAAAAGACAAAATTAGCAAAAAGAAGAGAGGAGCATGAAGAGATACAGAAGTAGTAGTGGTGTTCAGTAGGGTACTTTGACACAAACCCACAAATCCTAGAGTTTAGGGGCTGGGTTGTGTGGGTCCCTGCAGGTCAGGAGCTCCTTACCAGCTTTAGCAGTCACAATACCACACCTCCACCAAATAGAGGAGAAAAATAAAGGTACTATAAATCAAACCCAAACAAACAAAAAAAGCATAAGGGATAAAATTGGGGAAAAAAATAACAGGAACAGAAAAACTAGCAAAAATGGAGCCTTTACTACTGAAGAAAGAAACAATGAAAAATGATAATTACTAGAGAGGGGAAATAAAAGAAAAAGAAAAATCTTGGGGAAAATTTTCAAAAGGAAAAAATGTATAAATATAATCTTTCCTTATATTGCCAAGGTAACAGGCTATCTTCTGGGGTATGAGATGCTAATCACAATGATGATACAGCTCTATCAGATGGAGGCTGGAAGCCTCTGTCTTGCTAAGGAGACCTGATCCCATCTTCCTTATTTCTTTGCCTTCAGTCCCTGAAGGATTGGCAGTCTGAAGATCTCATCAGTCTGCTTAATAGACACACAAATCACCTTTCCAAGCCATGTGCCTTTGTCACACAGTGGGTTTCCCAGGAAAGCATGCTCAAATCTCAGATAAGATGGCTTCCCAACTCATCAACTATGTCAGAACTCACATTTCACTAGGACCCTGAGGGCTTATCCTGAAAAGCAGCTTGCCCACAATGCCAGGCAGTCAGCTAAACAATGAGAGCGCCACTCAATCTGTACCAGCCCTTGGGCGCTGTTCAAGATCATTTGCTTGCTCACCCAAGCTCATCCAAGGTAAACTCCAAGTACATGGCCATGTCCGCCCCCCACCCCGGAAAATAAATAGATACCCCTCAGGGAAGGCTTTCTTTATCTGAAAACTGCTGCTGCCACCGAGCCATACTCAGCTAGCATGCAAGTGCTAACACTTGTGCCAATTCTCCACTGATCTAAACTCCATTTGGGGTCCTGGAATCTCCTGCTCCCTCCCTGTGCTGCTGAAGGGTTGTTTCTTGACAGGGCCCACACAACCAGAGATAGCTGGATTCCTTTCTCCCTGATCTCATCATGCATCACTGCAAAGGAGCTGTGTCTAGTCTCCCACCTTGCTCCACCTCTGTCCCAGTTTTCATAAGCAGTATTTTTATTAAGTAATTTTCTTACTGTTGTTTTGATGGGATAATTTCTAATTTTCTTCATGTTTATTGATTCTTTTATCCTCATTTCCTTTCTACCATTGAGTCTATCCAGTAAGATAAGTTATTTGTGATATTATATTTACAATTCTTATTTTCTTTCACCAGATTCTAAGTTTATCAAGAATTAATTTCTGCTGATATCTTGTTCTTTCTAGTTCTGCTCTGCAACTTCTTCCCATGGAATCTTTCGTAGTTTCTAGCACTTTTCTCTCAGAATGACACTGACCAGGGGTTTTATTACATCTAAAACTTTTTCTTCTTGCTGAGACAATCTGGTGACTAATGATTCTAGCCAGCCATATTTCCCTATTATTGTGTTTATGTGTTTCAAGAGTGTTTTTAGGCTAGGTGCAGTAGGTCACACCTGTAATCCTAGCACTCTGAGAGGCTTGAACAGGTGGATTTCTTGAGCTCAGGAGTTCAAGGTCAACCTGAGCAAGAATGAGATCCCACCTCTACTAAAAATAGAAAAATTAGCTTAGCAGGTGCCTATAATCCCAGCTACTTTGGAGGCTAAGGCAGGATGTTCCCTTGAATCCAGGACTTGGAGGTTGCTGTGCATGGCACTCTACCCAGTGTGACAGTGAGACTCTGTTTCTAAAAAAAAAAAAATTAATTGTTTGGTGGAACATTTTTATAATAGTTGCTTAATATCTTCTCCTGACAATTTCAAAAGTGTTCTGTTTCAGATTTAGGGTAGATTGTCTTTTTCTCAGTCATGTTGAGATTTTCTTGGATGTTGTTATGGCACATAATTTTTGACTATATTTTGGAAATCTTGAATTTGTATTTAAAGACTCTGGTTCCTGTCTATACTTTTGGCTTTAGTGGGTCCCGGCTCAATTTGTTAGCTATGGTATGCACCGTACCATCTTTGCAGCATTAACTACAAAAGATAAGATATTCACCTCATTGTTAGAGGCTATATATGGAGTGTTCCCTCACTGAGTTAACCAAGAGAATACCTTATACTATAAAAGGTGGAGGTAGAAATCAGAGTTTTATGCACAGACTCTGTAAGCGGAGGGGCATTTCCTTGTTATTGTCATGAATTCTAAATAAAATTTAATACAAGTGCTGCAACCCTTGGTGTGGGGGAGTAGTGCTGCTTTTCTCACAAGGTGTTTGCATATAAAAAGGTGGGCATAGTTAAAACATTTATAACCTGCTGAAGTGCTCTTTGATTAGAGACAACAAGCTTTTTTGGAGGAATTTTTAGTCTCTGCTCACTAGCATTTCCAAGTTGTCAATTGTTCAAACCAAGATATACAGGAAGCAAGCCAAAAGCCACAGGGAACTTCTTATTGTTGGATCTACCCTTTTGTCCCATAGTCTCTAACCAAAGTGCTTTTCTTTCTTCACCTTTAAGAGTCATCTAATACTTGATATTTTCCCCCAAGTTTTTTTGTTGTGATTCAGGAGAATGAGTAAAATGAAATGTATTTACATGACTTTTTTGTTACTGAAAATATAAAGCAATTTTAGAGGCAATCTACCACTACCATGGTTTTTTGTAAGTCCCATAGAAAACTGTATATTTATAAACTTATTTTATGGTATCAAATATTTTTAAATTGTATCTTAAATATTAAAAAAAATAAGTGAGGTCTTCAGTGTAGGGCCTAGACAGAGTATATGCACTTCACACTATTTCTACCACTAAATATAGTTAAAATCCCTGAACATTATATCTAAAACAAACACAAGAGCATTTTGAAAGGTAAAGAGAAAAAGTGGGCTGGCTAGGGATCTCAGGACTGAAAGAACATGGCTGTGAGTTCCTTGAGATTTCTTTTTTAATTATATATTCCAGACTGTGTGCTGGAACACAACTCAGGAAACTTCAAGAGTGTAAAATATAATCTCAAATAAAAGCCTCCTCTCTATAGATAAAAGACAAATAGAGACTCAATCTATCAAGAGAGAAAACTGAACACAACCTCTCTACCTCAGCCAACACAATAGGAAAAAGCATAACCCCATACCACCTCATCAGCAAAGATGAAGCAAGAACCCTCTATCTTGGCTTCATGATATCATGTCTGTCACTGCCTAGCTATAACAAGGTACCTTTCTCCAACTTAACAGAGTAGTATCAGAGAAGACCAAATGGAGAGTTGGGATTTTCTTAGCCACCCATGAAACCAGTGGAGACATAATTGGAAGCTGGAGTTTTCGCCAACATCTAACAATAATGAGACTTCATCCCACCATGGTGATTTTATAAGTGTATGAGAAACAGTAATAAGGTGTCCCTCTTTCCCTGCAAGCCAGTGAGGAGTCAGCTAAGACATAGGGGAAAGTCTGAAATTCTATCTCTGTATAGCAGTAACCAAGTGCCTACCACACAAGGTATCAAGGCAACTGAATCTTGACTTTCACTCTCACCTGCCATTAATAAGTTGGCAGCCCTATTTCCCCACCAGTGCAGAGTCAAAAGAGCCCTATTAAAATAAAAAATATCAATAAAACTCAGAGTTTTATAACATAGTAACCAAAATATAAAACAAACAAGAGGAATACTGCACCTGATAAAAGATAACAGACATAATACAAAGATGACATGAATATTAGAATTATTTAACAATGATTTTAAAGAAATTATCACAAAAAAATTCTTCAATGATCAATTAAAAGCACACTCAAAACAAATGAAGGAATAGAAAGTCTCAGCAAAAAATAGAAGATATAAAGAACAAAATAAACAGTTTAGAACTGAATAAATTACCATTTTTTTAATACTGAATGGATGATGTCAACAGCAGAATGGATGTAATAGAGGAAAAAATTGGTGAACTGAATATAGAACAGTATAAATTATCCACCCTAAACAACACAGATAAAGCAGATTGAAAGATAAATAAAAATAAACAAAGGCCACAGAGGCTGTGGTACTATAAAAAAAATTAATATCTATGTTATTGAAGTCAATGCAGTTGTCCCATGACCATTCACCTTAAGGGATTCTTTTCCCCAGTGTATACTCCAGTCAATATGAAAGGATGTCAATATGAGGATAATTTCATATTTAGATTCTCTGTTCTGATCTATAGAACATGTCTGTATTTTTATGCCAATGCTATGCTGTTTTTATTATGATATCGTTGTAGTATAGCCTAAAGCCTGGTAAAATCATGCCTCTAGATTTTTTATTATGTAGGATTATATTGGCTATTTGTGGTCTTTGCTGATCCCTAGAAGAAAGTTTTGGGAAAGCACTTATAGATATCAAATAGGGAAAGGATTATGAAGAAGATCCCAATGGAAATCTCAGCAACAACAAAAATAAATAAATAGGATGTAATCACGTTAAAAAGTTTCTGCACAGCTAAGAGTACAATCAATAGAGTTAATATACCACGGGGAAGAAAATAGTTCTTTGATATACATCCAATAAAAGACCAACACAGAATCTACAAAGAACTCAAGCAAATCAGCAAGACAAAAAAAAAAGAACTCATTAAAAACTGGACAAAAGATATGAACAGAAACTTTTCTTTTTTTAATAATTTTATTAAATCATAATTGTGTACATTGGTGCAATCATAGGGCAGAATGAGCTTCATATACAATCAGAAATATTAAGATCATACTGTTAGAGATAGCCTTCATGGCATTTTCTTGATCACTATATAAAGACATTGATACTCTACATTTAATAAGTTTCACTAGTACCCTGCTAAGATGCACCATAGGTGTGATCCCACTAATTGCTCTTCCTCCACCCATCCTCCCCCACCTCCCCTCCCTTTCCCTTTTCCCTGTATTCTTGTGCTATAATTGGGTTTTAGGCTTCATATGAAAGCTATAAATTAGCTTCATAGTAGAGCTGAGTACATTGGATACTTTTTCTTCCATTCTTGAGATACTTTGCTAAGAAGAAAATGTTCCAGGTCCATCCTTGTAAACACAAAAGAGGTAAAGTCTCTGTCTTTCTTTAAGGCTGCAGAGTATTCCATGGTATACATGTACCACAATTTATTAATCCATTCGTGGGTCGATGGGCATTTGGGCTTCTTCCACGACTTAGCAATTATGAACTGGGCTGCAGTAAACATTCTGGTACAAATATCTTTATTATGATGTGATTTTTGGTCTTTAGGAGATACCCAATAAAGGAATTATAGGATCAAATGGCAGATCTATTTTGAGATCTCTAAGTATTCTCCAAATATCTTTCCAAAAGGAATGTATTAGTTTGCATTCCCACCAACAGTGTATAAGTGCTCCCCATTCTCCACATCCATGCCAACATCTCTGGTTTTGGGATTTTGTTATGTGGGCTAATCTTACTGGAGTTAGATGATATCTCAAAGTAGTTTTGATTTGCATTTCTCTGATCATTAAGGATGGTGAGCATTTTTTCATGTGTCT
>CAUYON010025252.1:0-13326 GCA_963573935.1 Arctocebus calabarensis | reverse complement strand
CGAATCCAGCCTGGGGCCCGCCAAACAACAATGACGGCTAGAACCAAAAAATGGCTGGGCATTGTGGCGGGCACCTGTAGTCCCAGCTACTTGGGAGGCAGAGGCAGGAGACTCGCTTGAGCCCAGGAATTGGAGGTTGCTGTGAGCTGTGATGCAACAGCACTCTATCCAGGGTGACAGCTTGAGGCTCTGTCTCAAAAAAAAAAGAAATTCAGTCATAGTCTTACCATTTTCTGTATAGTTCCCATTTCCAGTGGCCTTCATTTTCTACAAAAGGTCTGAATTTTTATCTGTTTTATTTCTCTTTACTCTAAAAACCTGTCACTTCTTGCAGTATAGATATATCGGCAACAAATACTTAGTTTTCTTTTGTTTGATTATGTCCTTACCTTCATTTTGAAGAATGCTGTCATGTACTACCTAATGATGTTTTGATCAGTGGTGTTTTGATCTGTGATGGACCACATATATGATAGACATCCCATAAGATTATAAAGGGACTGAAAATTTTCTATCACCTAACCAATCATAGCACAAAGCATTACTCACCTATGGTTCTGTTATATAAAAGTGTAACATATACAACTATGTAGAGTACATAATAATAATAAATGACTATGTTATTGGCCCATGTATTTATCACAGTATACTCTTTTATTTATTTTATTTATCAACTCACCCACAACTTGGAGCCCTGTAAGCCCCATTCATGGTAAGTGTCCTATACAAGTAACAGGTGTGGAGCCCTGTAAGCTCCATTCATGGTAAGTGTCCTATACAAGTAACAGGTGTGTCAGCCACATTTTATCCTTTTTATTTCTTTTCTCTTTCTTCTTTTTTTTTTTTTTTTTGAGATAGGGTCTTACTTTGTTACTTTGCTGCCCAGGCTGGCTAACTCCCACCTCAAACTCTGGGCTTTAGGCAATCCTCCCATCTCTGCCTCCTGAGTACCTGAGACTATGCTCAATTCTTTTCTTTTCTTTTCTTTTCTTTTCTTTTCTTTTCTTTCTTTTCTTTTCTTTTCTTTTCTTTTCTTTTCTTTTCTTTTCTTTTCTTTTCTTTTCTTTTCTTTTCTTTTCTTTTCTTTTCTTTTCTTTCTTTCTTTCTTTCTTTCTTTCTTTCTTTCTTTCTTTCTTTCTTTCTTTTGTTCTTTCTTTCTGTTTTCCATTTCTTTCCTTCTATCTATCTTTCTTTTTTTTCTGAGACAGAGTCTCACTTTGTAGCCCTTGGTAGAGTGTCATGGCACCACAGCTCACAGCAACTTCAAACTCTTGGGCTTAAGTGATTCTCTTGACTCGGCCTCCCAAGTAACTGGGACTACAGGTGCCTGCCACAATGCCTAGCTAATTTTAGGATGGATCTCACTCTAGTTTAGGCTAGTTTCATCTCTGAGCTCAGGTAATCGACCCTCTTCAGCCTTCCAAGTACTGGGATTATAGTTGTGATCCACC
The DNA here is from genome assembly GCA_963573935.1 of Arctocebus calabarensis. NCBI lineage: Eukaryota > Metazoa > Chordata > Mammalia > Primates > Lorisidae > Arctocebus > Arctocebus calabarensis. The sequence continues at coordinate 11,875 of CAUYON010025252.1, read as the reverse complement.
ACACAGCCTCAGTTAATTTAATTTTTTTTTTTATGTAAACAGTGTCTATTTCTCTGGTCTCAAATAGTCCAGATTTCCAGCTGGTCTTGACTTCTTGGTCTCAAATAGTCAAGCTTTCTACCTTGGCCTCCTAAAGCACTGGGATTAAATGTATGGATGTGAATGCTCATGGTTGTCTATGTTTTATCTTTAAACCATATTTTTACTGTTTCTTTTTTATGTTTAGATATGTGAATATGTACAAATACTTTCTACTGAGTTACAGATAACTACAGTATACAGTACAGCAACATGCTGTATGGGTTAGTAGCTTGGGAGCAATGATATATAGCATATAACTTACATATATAGTAGGTTATACCATCTAGGTTTGTGTAAGTACATTCTATGATGTTTGCACAAGGAAATTACCTAACAATGCATTCATGGAATCAACCCCTGTAGTTGAGCAGTACAATAATGTATTTCCACTTGATATATAATCCTATGTTGACTATCTATTGGCCTCTGCTGCTTCTGATAAGAAGTCAGTGGAGTGTAAGCAACATATTTAATGGCTAATTTGGTGCCAGTTACCATGTTCACATAAGCTTCTTCATGTCAATAAGTTATCAGAAGAGGAGATAATGATTTAAATAATGATGGGAGGGAGAAACTTCTAGAAAATAAAGCAAAGAGCTTCACAGATGCCTTTCACAGCAAAATATAAATTTAACTGGTGAAAAATATACTTATAAAAAGTCATTCAAAGTACCTAACACAATTTCCAAATGGCATATAGAAAATGGAGGGACATTTATTCCAGAAAATCTAAATTTTGTTAAGAAAAGGGAGATTATGGCATTTGAATTATTCTATTCCTTCACATTTGTCTGTTACAAAGATGCTATTACCAGCATGTACAGCTAAGAAGAACAGGGTTTCCTCTCTCCCTGCCTTTCAACCTGGGGCTGTGGTTTCAACCAAAGAGAAAGGCTGATGGTGTTTTTCATTTCCCATCAATCTTTTCTTACAAAAACTCTATTCTAGGCAAATATAGCTGTCCAAGGTGACAGCCTGGGTTTCTCTTTCCTCACTTTGCTTCTAATTAGAGAGTCAAATCTCTACTCTATGCTCAGAAGGCCAATAATATTAAAGAAACTGGAAGCTTCATCCACTGTCATCAGAATTTTAAAGTAATTAAGCCACTTTGGAAAATAATTTAGATTTTCCTCAAAAGACTAAAAATAGTTACTACATGAACTGAAAGTTGCACCCCTAAATACATACCTAAGAGAATCAAAAACATTGATCCATATAAAAACTTGGATCATGAATGTTCATAGTAACATAATTTCCAAAAAATGAAAACAACTGAAATATCTATGGGCTGATATAAGGATCAATAAAATGTATATTCATATAGTGGAATACTGTGCATATTTGACAATAAAAATAAATAATACAGGCAGACTACAGACTCCTTGCTAGCTACTCGTGGTGAGACAAGGGAAAGTGGCCTTCAGGCACCTCTGGCTGGGGGAATCTGCACAGAAACATCATTCTGGGGGATATAGTGAAGTAGCAGGAGACTTCAGGAGCCAATAAGGAAGTCTGAGAAAAACCAATGCCATAATGCAGGTGCTTGGTCCAAGCAGAGGTCAGGGTTGTCAGGTAGTATTTTGATTTTGGACTGAGCTGCTTGCTGGAGCAGCAAGTAGACTCAAACAGTACTCGGTGGCCAAGGTTGAATGTTCAGCATGGTGGTTCTCCCATTATCTTTGATGCTGGTAAGGCACCAGAATTCTGGGAAGACTGCTTGTATGGTAGAAACATTCTGCGGGGTCCTAGAGCATGGCCAGTCCTGGTACACCTGCTGAGCTCCAGCAGCTATCCTTGCGAAGCTGAGTGCCCCTGTAACTCCGATCCCTGGAAGGCTGCTTTGTTGTCAGAAGACACTGTTAGAGGTCCTCCTGTAAAGTCTGGTGAGAGATTTGGCACCACAGTCCTACAGGGACTGAATGCTGATGAAATGAACATACATGGATTGAGGACAAATAAATCAGAAAGACAATATTTGGTCTCTTTTGCAACTAAAACGTGACTTCTGACCCGGATCATATGCAAAAAATCTAGAGTGTGTTCTCTGTCTTCTACACCATGGTGCCACCTGGGGTCTAGGCAATATATGGCTATCTTTATTCGATTTTTCCTTTAGTTTATTTCTCTTCTTCTTTTTTTTTTTTCTCTTTTATTGCTTTTGTTCTTGTTGTTGTTTATTTAGTTTCTTGTGAATGGGTGTATTTTTACTTTTTCATTTTTACTATTTTCAATAGCAAGGGCTCATCCATTTTTGTTATGGTTTTTCAGCCCTTTTTCATTCTTTCTCCTTTTTACTTTTCTCCCTTTTCTCTCTTTTCTCATTTCTCACATAAATTTCTCATACAACACCTTTTTTCTTCTTTATCTTATGCAACAATATATTTAATATTTTTAAAATCTATTTTTATTATTTTCCTTTTCATTTTTTTCCTCCTCTCACAGCATTGGTCTGCCTCCAGAAGACTGTGAGCTCATGGTCTTTGGTGTCCTTCTACATTTGGCTTTTGAAAAGAAGGTATTAGCAGGTTCCTACTGAGACATACTGCTGATTTTTTCTACATTTGGCAGAGGTGGGCTCTTGCTTTTGCCCAGGATGCTGATGAACTTCTGAATTTGAGAAACCCAACCAGCCTGGTCCCACAAAGTAATAGAGCTTTGTGTATGATTGAAGCACCCAACCAGACAAAATTATTTTTCCTGTCACTCTCTTTCTCTTATTCTATTTTTCTCTACTTTTCTTCAATTTTTTTCCTCCATCCTCCCTTCTTATTTTTCCCATTTTATCTCTTTCTTTTCTTTCTCCCTTCTTGTTCTTAACCTTTATGTTCCTTTTGGCCTTATACCAAAAAGTCACCAGATGTCACCAGATATTCTGAGACAAGGAAATTTAAAGCAAAGTCGGTAGTGAGAAAGAAAAAGTAAGGGAAGGAAGTGAACAGGAAAAAATTCACATGAGGAGGAACCAAGAGAAAAATGTGGGTAACATGAAAATAGAATAGAGCATAATCAACAGGGGATAATGAGGTAGGTATTTCAGATGATTCCACCTATACTATATCAATGGAAAAGACAGAAAGAGGATTTAAAATATGCATGGCAAAAACAATTAAAAGAAACGATGAAAAGTATAAAAACAGAACCAAAAAATGGACAAAACATAAAAATATATAGAAAGGATACAATGGAACTTAAGGACTTAAAGGAGTCAATCAGGGACATTAAAGATGCAGTACAAGTATCATTGACACATTAGACCACAGAGAAGAAAGAATCTCAGAGATAAAGGATAAAGTTCTTGAGCTAACCCAGGCAGTTAAAAAGGCAAAAATGAAGAGAGACAAAGTGATTTATGGGACTTCAGAAAGAATTCAAACATACAATTTATAGGTATTCGTGAAGTGCAGGAAGAACATGCCAAAGGAATCAAAGCCCTACTGGAGAATATCATAAATGAAAATGTTACAAGTATCACTAAAAATGTTGAAATACTACTTTTAGAAGGGCATTGAACTGCAGTTGTCTTCACACACAGAGAACATCTCTAAGACATGTTACAATGAACCTGTCCAAAGTGAAGACAAAGGAGAAAATTTTGCAGATAGGAGTAAGTACCAATTGACCTATGGGGGCAATTAATCAGGTTGATAACAGACTTCTCAGTTGAAACTTTCTGAGTCAGAAGAGAATGGGCAAATACATTAACTTTCTTAAACAAAATAATTTTCAGCCCAGAATACTATATCCTTCTACACTAAGCTTCAAAATCAATAACAAAATCAAATCTTTTGCTGATATGCAAACATTAAGGAAATTTGCCGCAAAAGACTGGTCTACAGGAAATACTTAGACCTAATCTTCAAACTGAATGTCATTATGAATGGACCACCAACAAAGTAAACACTCACAAACTAAAGTACAAAAACTAGCTTCCACAATGACACAAAGGGTACCATTAAACACTGGACCTTCACAAAATAAGAGGAATAGAATTCCACTACACTTATCAATTTTCTCAATAAATGGCAATAGATTGAATTCACCACTGAAATGGTGTAGACTGGTTGACTGTATTAAAAAAAAAAGCACAAACCATCCATATCCTATGTCCAGGAAACACACCTAACCTTGAAAGGCAAAACAGAACTCAACTCATGAAGAGATGATAAACAATATTTCAGGAATATTGAGATTAGAAGAAAGGAGGAGTTGCACTCTTATTTTCAGATACAAGTAGATTTAAATCAACTAATGTTAAGAAAGACAAAGATGCTCACTTCATACTGGTCAAGGGAAAAATGCATCAAGAGAACATTTCAATTCTAAATATTTGTGCACTCAATTTAAATGCTCCCAGATTTATGAAACAGGCATTGATTGGCCTGAGAAATATGATATCCTATAAGACTATAATTGTTGGGGACTTTAATACCTCTAGGGTTGAAGTGGACAGATCATCTAAACAAAAACTAAACAAAGATATAAGAGACTTAAATGAAACCCTAAAACAAATGGGTTTAATAAATATATACAGAACACTCCATCCCATAGCTAAGGGTGAGACTGCAAACTAGTACAGCCTCCTTGGAAAGAAGTATAGAGAGTCCTCAAAGAACTCAAATTAGACCTCCCATGTGACCTCAATCCTACCACTAGGAATCTACCCAGAAGGAAAAAAAAATGTTATTATTAGACATTTGCACTAGAAAGTTTATCATAGCTCAATATACAATTACCAGGATGTGAAAACAACCTGAATGCTCTTAAACTCAGGAATGGATTGACAAGCTCTGGTACGTGTATACCATGAAGTACTATTCGGCTTTAAGGAAAATGGTGATTTACATCCTTTGTATTGACTGGGAGAGAGTTGAAACTCATTCTTTTTAGCATAGTGTCACAAGACTACGAAAGCAAGTATTTAATGTTCTCAATTTTATTATGAAGCAGTAGACTACATACCTACATAGGAGAAAAAAATTAATTCTATTCAAGTTGGTGGAGGGGGAACAGAAGTGGGGAGAGGATGGAGGGATTGGTGTGCTTCCATTTAAAGGGCAGAAGGTAGACCCACCTTTTGGGTGCAGGACACAACTACAAGGGGGACTCTGCTTAACAAATTCAAAAATTGTGACCTGGTTATTTGTACATTCACATTAATGTAAAATCTTTAAAAAATGATAAGTTCTATAACATGCATAAACATTGACAACATGCTATGTGAAAAAAACACATTCAAAAAGTCCTCATTTTATGATTCCATTTATATGAAATATTCTGAATAAATAAATTTTATACAGACAGAAAGTAGATTAGTGGTTGTGTGGAATTGGTAGAGTCAAGGCATGCAGAAAAATCAAGATTGACTATTACTGAGTGTAGAGTTTCTTTTAAGGGAACCAGAAGGTTTGAAATTTAGACTGGGGTGATAGTTGTAAATACAATAAGAAAACATTGAATTAAGCAGTTTAAATAGATGAATTGTGTAGCATGTGAATTATTTCTAAATGAAATTGTTAAAGAATTGGTAAAATTGCCCTGAAACTTTCTAACGAAAGAAGAAGAAATAAAAAGACGAAAGCTGAGTGATATTTTATAGTCCAACTTCCAACACAGATTCAATTTCAGAGAGACCCTGTGATTGTTAGTGTAGGGTGCCAAATATTTATCAGTGCGTGCCTACTGAGTGTTCAAATTTATCTCAGTATTATAGAGGATACAGAGAAATCTAGATGAAAACCCAAAAGCTCATCCAGCTATATGTTTTATCTACATAATTGAAAATAAACAGATGGTGTAAGTTACTTCTGAAAATATGAATGCTTACATAAAATCCTTCTCCCTGTAAGTCTCTCTGTCCTTTCTGTTCTGTTGCTGTCAACATTTCACACTGACGCCCAATTAACTGTGCTGCAAAGTCCTATTTGGTAAGCAAGAATGTTGACTTCATTATGTTTTCATTACGTTTCCAATAGTTTCTTCTGCAATGGAAATTTAGTTTATAGTATGATCAAAGATGTTAACACACCACCTGTCCTATGTCATAACACTTACCCTGTTTAATGGAATAAAGGCCATGGTGGGAATTCCTTTAAACAACCAAGGGGAGAAATGCACATTATGTTGCAGATTTTGAGACACCTTTCCTGCGTATCTAGTTTTTGTCTCCCTCTTTTTGCTTCTATTTTGTTATTTGGCATATTGGCTTTTCATCAAAATGAGTATTATTCAAATTGATATTGTTGTGAAAAGATTTCATTTAAAATTTCTTTTTTATAATTACTTAGAGAATATTGTAAAATTGCTTCAGAATGTGTCAAAATCATGAAAATTTCTTAAATCCTTCCTTAGTTGGATATTTGAAATATTTTGAAGACCTTATATAATAAATCTGGAAAATTTATTGAAACCTAGGACAGTTTTTTAAACATATAAATTTAAAGATCTATAATTTTTACATGATTTTTTCATGTACTTTTATAGTTATTTCTTTCTTGTGAGATGTGGTTTTAAATGTGAATGACTGTTGTTTCTGATCTCTGCTTATTTAGGACAAACCAGATATACACCATACATCATAGTGTTATAGTAATGATAAGATTAGCTAAAGTTTGGGGTTTTTATTTTTTGATTTTTTGACTCAGGGTCTTGTTCTGTGGTCCTGCCAACACCCTGCAGGGGTGTTGTTGACAGAATTTCTTCCTGTAGTAGGTCTTTGATCTGGGAGATTTGAAGAATGAACCCAATTTATTAGATAGAAAGGAATAGAAGAAATAAAAGGCACCAGAACCTCTGGTGGAGGTGGGAGACTCAAGCAGGAAGCCCCTACCCCTGTGTTGGTCTTTTGTCTAGGGATTATATACTATTTTGAAAATAGGGAGATCTTGACAATTACATTTGGCCAGGATTTGGCCAGACTTCAATGTTGATTAGCAAATGAATAAGTGTATTAACATAGTTCCTCCAGCTCTGGGCAAAACAGTAGGAATCCACTCCAGAAGAGGCCCTTATTTACGTGAAATATTGGAAAAACTGCTTGTTTCCTGTCTTGCTTATATTCAAAGAGTGCAGTTTGGAGAGAAAAAAAGTCTATATTTTTAGGCCTGAAAAATGATGTCCTTTGTCCCGCCCTAAATGAGAAGAACCCTATATCATTATAGCTCATTGCAACCCCAATTTTTGGACTCAAATGATGCTCCTCACTCAGCCTCCCAAATATCTGGGATTATAGGTGCATGCCACTCCCCTAAGCTACTTTTAGTATTTTTTTTTTAGAGATGAATTATTGCTCAGGCTGATCTCTAACCCCTGGCTTCCAGTGATCCTCCCACCTCAGCCTTCCAAAGTTCTGGGATTATAATCGTGAGCTACCATATTCAGCCTTTGTTAATGCTTTTTAATTCCACAGTGCAATGCCTGGTGCTTAGTAAGTACTCAATAAATGTTGTTGTTTTTTATTGTCTTCATATATGTATTAATTAATCATTGTTATTTCAGCAGCAGTTGCTAAAATTTGTAGTTGATAATGTTGGACTTCATGAAGGGCAAAACCCACTAGTTATTTGATCTTTGTCCTGTCACTCTTCTTTCTTGCACTTGTAACAGATACTGCTGGTGGATCATAGCATTTTATTTTAGGGTTTATCTCAATGTCAGCATGCTATATCAAAATTTTTCTCAACACTACTATAAGTAGCCACTAACAACAGATCTAGCTTGATCTGTTGGAAAATTATTTGCCATTCTCATTTTAGTCAATAAAGACTTTCAGCCAATGTGGCAAGCCTGATGTGGTAGAGGATTTGATATGAAAGTAGTTCCATGAACATTTCCCTCTCTGCAACTTTTCCCACAGTTTTAGAAATTTTCTATTTTATAACAATCTCATAATAATTACTGTTGGCTATTTAAAAAGTGAGCATTCCCTTCTCCTTTTACCTTGACCTAAGATAAGCAGGACCAACTTTATTCATAGTCTAAATGAGCCCTGGTTAGGCTTCCATACTTTCATAGTCTAACTAAGAAGTTTAAGGTTGTCGAAGAATAAGGGAGTTATTCAAATTTTATTGACAACATTTTAGGTAAGACTTCATTTGTTTGGACTTTCAGAGGCAGAAAATCACTCTTCTCACCATCTATCAAGAGAGTAAAAAATAAGCTAACGTGGGTCTAACCTTGAAATGTTCTGGCAAATATGGGCTACCAGTTGTTTTTCCAGCCTATAAAAGACTAATATTTGGCTAACAAGATAAAACAAATAAACTATTATTTATGAGATGGCATTCAACATCCTAATTCAAGTTGATATCACAAATCCATGTACATTAAACCTTTAAAAATATACATATATCTTTAAAGACATTAAAGTATTCAGGAAAAAAAATGTATTTTGTGTCTCAGATCCAGGTTGACCAAATAGATTATAGAGCAAAAGGATTAGAGGTACAATAATGAAGAATGTCTAAAAACCTTGTGCTCCACAGGAAATTTTCCTTATATGATTATCTTAAAAAAAAAATGTTAGTTGCCCCAACGTTTATAAATGAAAATGAAAAAAAAAAAGAAATCTTGGGAAATGTTATAGATATACAGTGTTAATGGTGTAATCATAGGATTCCAAAGTAAATATATATTTTTTTCAAAGTAAATATTTTTAAAAAATGATATGTAATGAAATGTCTATATACCATCTCTGCCAGCGCCTTTTCTTGTCTCTCTCATCACCTTGCCTTTGTTTCCTATAGCTAAATACTTCTAATGTGGTATGTGAGTGCGATTTAGTTAAGGTTCTTCAGAGAGATTGAGAGACAGAGAATGATGAGAAGGTACTTATTAAGGGAATTGGCCTATTTCATTATGGAATCTGAGAAGGTACAACTATGAATAGTCACTTCAATGTAAATAATCTAAATACAACCATCAAAAGACAGAGTTTGTTAGAGTGAAAACTGATTAAAATGTATATTTAGATTAAAAGTAAAGCGATGGAAAGAGATATACCTAACATTAATTGAAAAGACATCCATAGAAGCTACATTAATTTTAGACAAAGAAGACCCTAAAACAAACAAAAAAAGAAATTAATAGAAATAAGAGGAGCATTATATGTATAATGAAGAAGGGGTCAGTTCACCATGCCAGCATAAGCAGACATAACAATCCTTAATGTGCAAATATCTAAATGAAGAGTGCAAAATTCAACTGACAAAAACTAATTGTACTACAGGGAAAAATAGACAAATCATTATCTCAGTGGGAGATATTCTCTTCTCTCTCAGTAGTTCATAGATCCAGTTGGCATAAAATATAAAATAATCCAATTGACCATTATTCAACTCAATCTAATCAATATTTATAAATATCTAATCGATATTTATAAATCAACATTAATAAATCCAACAATAACACAGTACATATGCATTTTTGGTTTCATATGGATTAATCTCCAGGACAGCCCATACTCTGGGCCAAAAGAATGCACCTTAACAATTTTAAAAACACTGAAACCATACAAATAATTTCCTCAAGCCACAAGGAAGTTAAACTAGAAATAAAAAGAAAATAATGATAATATACCCAAATAAAGCATGATTCTAAATAACAAATGAGTTAAAAGTTTAAACAATTAAACTAAATGTAAATTGAATTTCAACCTATCAAAACTTGTGGGGTGTAGTAAAAGTAGCTGTTAGTGAAAAGACCTTTATAACATTAACTTTATTAATTAGAAAAGAAGAAAATCTAAGATCAGTAACTTAAGTTATCTTCATAGAAAATAAGAAAAAAAGTCTAAAGGAAACAGAAAAAGGAAATAATGCAAATTAGAAAAGAAAGAAATAAAATGGAAAAGAAGAAAAGTAGAGGAAAAGTCAGCTAAACAAAAAGGAATTTATTTGAAAAGATAAACAAAATGGATAAACTGCTAATTCAAGCAAACCAACAAAAAAGAAGACAAAAGTTACTAATTTTAAAGTAGAAAAGGGAATTATAGCTGCTTATCCCATGGACAGCAAACAAGATAATAAAAGGACATTACGTACATGTGCTACCGAAGTGAGCACAATAAAAGGACATTATGAATAACTCTATTCTCATCAGTTTGATAATTGTAATGAAATGGACTATTTCTTTGAATGATACAGACTATCAAAGCTCAAACAAAAAAAGTAGAAACAAATAGGGAAGCATCTATCAAAAAATTGAATCAATAATTAATAACCTTCCAAAAAGGAAGTACTAGGCCCATGAGATTGCACAGATGAATTCTACCAAACATTTAAAGAAGTAATATTACATAGTCTCTGCAATATCCCCAGATTATAGCAGCAGAGGGTGTACTTTCTAACTCATTTTGCAAGGCCAATAATACCCTAATACCAAAACCAGATAAATAAATCAAAAGAATGGGAAGCATACACCACCATCTCTAATAAATATAGATGCAAATTCTCCAATAAAATATAAACAAGTTGAATCTAAAATGTATGATAAGAGTCATACACTACAACCAATTGAGATATATTGAACTAGTACAGTCCATCACACCAATAGACTAAAAAAGAAAAATTATAACCATATTAATTGATGCAGAAAAAAATTGACAAAATATCCTGCCCATTTATTATAAAAATTTTCATTAAAGTAGTGAAAGAGTATAACTTCTCAACTTGATAAAGAATAAAAAAAAAAAAAACAGAGAAATTTATAATCTGTGTATTCTTAGGACTGGGAAACGAAATGTTTCCTCCCTAATATCAGGAAAAATGCAAGATGACCTTTCTCTCTACTCTTATTCAATATCATAGTGGAAGTCTAGTGCAAAAAATAAGCAAAAGAAATAAAAAAAGTATAAAGATTGAGAAATAATGAGCAGGAATTCTTTGTTTACAGATGACATAATTATCCATATAGAAAATGCCAAAGAATCCACAAAAAAATTCTTCAAGTCAGCTTGGCGCCTGTGGCTCAATGGGCTAAGGCACCAGCCATGTACACCTGAGCGGGCGGGTTCGAATCCAGCCTGGGCCCGCCAAACAACAACAATGGCTGCAACCAAAAAATGGCTGGGCATTGTGGCGGGTGCCTGTAGTCCCAGCTACTTAGGAGGCGGAGGCAGGAGACTCGCTAGAGCCCAGGAATCAGAGGTTGCTGTGAGCTGTGATGTCACAGCGCTCTCCAGGGTAACAGCTTGAGGCTCTGTCTCAAAAAAAAAAAAAAAAAATTCAAGTTAATGAGCTACCTTATGGCTTATAACAAGCACCTTCATAGAAAACTCAATTGCTTTACTAAGTAGTAGCAATAAACAATTGGAATTTGAAATTTAAAACCCTTCAACCCTTCATGCCTTTCATAATAGAACCAATAAAAAGTATTCAATATACTCAGCCCTACTATGAAACTAATTTATAGCTTTCATATGAAGACTATAACCCAATTATACACAAGAATATGGAGAAAGAGGCAAGGCAAGGGAGGGGAGGAAGGAGGATGGGTAGAGGGAGGGTTATTGGTGGGATCACACCCACGGTGCATCTTAGAAGGGTACAGATGAAACTTACTAAATGCAGAATATAAAGGTCTTAAGACAATAACTAGGAAAATGCCATGAAGGCTATGTTAACCAGTTTGATGAAAATATTTCAGATTGTATATGAAACCAGCATATTGTACCCCATGATTGCATTAATGTACACAGCTATGATTTAATAAAAGAAAAAAGAAGAAGAAATTTAAAGCTCAGTAAGCAAATTCTTTTTTTTTTTTAACTTTATTTGGGGGATCAGCATTAACAAAAATA